>JAXIUT010050428.1:0-11006 GCA_035586675.1 Eurytoma californica | reverse complement strand
AATTTTAATGGCCAGAGGGCTTCTTCTTGGATGAAAGAACACGACTAAATCGTTAGATTTAAGAAATTATTTAATTTCAGTTTTCTACAGCAACGTGAATAAAGTGGGTCCTACAGGACCCATACGGTACGAAAGGGTTAAAACATTTGGCCGAGGGAAAGGATCTCAGAGACAAACCGTCGGTAATTTTAAGTGGATCCAAGATAATTTTAATGGAAATTTTATCAGTCAAAATTATCGATAGCTTAAATTATCAACATGTACCTCTTACTGGCATACGGTCTGAGAAATATTAAGAAGGGAACGTTCCCACACCTTTTCAATACATCCGAGAACCAAAATTACGTGGGTGAAATGCCGCCGATTTCGACTTTTTCGCCAAGCTCGATGACAGTTGCGGAGCAATGCGAGTTTTTGCATTGGTACAACGATAAACTGGATATCTTTAATTTTAAAACTGAAATTCTCAAATATTGCAAGCAGAATGTAAAAATTTTAAGATTAGCTTCTCTCGCATTTCGAAAACTTTCTTTGAGTGCGGTTCTACGGATCCGTTTGTAGAGTGCACAACAACCGCATCGTCTTATACCGTGTGTCTATAGAAAGAACTTTTTGCAAAAGGACACGATCGGTATCATACCCCAGGGTGGATACTGTCCAGTCTTCAGTCTACAGTCTTTAAAGGCTTTAAAGACGGTACGATAGTTGTGCTGGATGGAACACGAGCTACGTCAACAAATACAGTACACGGTTCGCGGACGAGAAAAGAAGCTTCCCGAGGGTCCATTGATAGATACTGCGAACTACAAGAAGGTACCCGCATTGTGCATCAATTTCACGGCTGTTATTGGCATGGTTGTGCGTGGTGCAATACAACTGAGATTCTCGTCTCGTAAATGGTGACTTTGTGGACGAGAGGTTCGAAAGAACCGCGAGAATCTCGGAGAAAATAAAGAGCCATGGTTACCGGCTGATCTAGAAGTGGGAATGCGAATTTGATCGCGAGTAGGCAGAAAACGAAAACATGAGGCATTATATCGTCAATAAAATGGGTAATTGGTACTCACCGTTGAACCCTCGAGATGCTTTCTTCGGTGGTAGAACTGGTAATATTTGTAAAATTTACGACGCGAAAGAGGGTGAGAAGATAAAATATGTTGACGTATACTCGTTGTACTCATACATTTGCAAATACGGTCATTATCCAGTTGGCCACCCAACCGTCTATGTGGGTGAAGACGAGTGTCGCGTTATCGTGGATCCTGTCAATGATATAAATAATGTTGACGGTCTCGTCAAGACTACCACGCCGTCCTACCTGTCAAAATGAACGACAAACTCTTATTCCCTTGTGTCGCTCGCGCGCCGAAATAATGAACAATCAAGAGTGCGATCACGAGAATCCGGACGAGCGCATTTTCATCGGAACTTGGGTAGCCGACGAGATGAAAAAGCCGTGCAAATGGGGTATGTTATCCCGAAGATGTTTGAAATTTGGTCTTACAAAATCACGTAGTATAACAAGGTCAAGGGACAAGACGGGTTATTTAATGCAGGCATTGACAAATTTTTCGCCGAGAAAATGCACGCGTCCGGCTACCCAGCAGAGTGCGTCAACGATGAAAACGCGATTGCACGGTACTTGGAGGAATTTGAGCGACAGGGGGGGGATAAAACTGGATAAGGACCGTATAAAGTTTAATGCGGATCTGAGGTCATGGCGAAACTCTGTTTGAACTCTTTGTGGGGTAAATTCGGACAAAGGGAGAATATGCCAAAGACAGAGGTGGTGGTGGACTTACAGAGGTTGTTCGAACTACTCTTGAGCCCCGAGGTCCTGGTCGACTCGATACTACCTATCGACGAAACGACCATTTATGTGAGTTGGCACAGTCAGACGCGGTGGTCGAACTATCGTTTCTGTGCAACGTCGTAATAGCGGTTTATACCACAGGAGAACGAGTATTATATTACGACACCGAGTCGATCGTTTACGTCAGTAGGGTAAACACCGGTGAATGCAAGCCGCGCACAGGTCCCTTCTTGGGTGAGCTCACAGACGAATTGACCTGCTACGCGAACGCTTACGACGAAAAAAAACAAGAGTCGACTACGCAAGCATCGAGATCGACGAGGAGAAAATTGTTGATAAAGTCGGCTCACCTATGGCCGTTAATTGCAAAACCTGTTATATCGGCATGAAAAAACCACCGTTTACCACCACCACCACCAGTACCACTGCAGCAACAGTGCAGACACCCGGTATACCAGTCTCGCGACTCGACGAGGAAATGTGCAAAATTTTAAATTCCACGCTGGATGAGGGTGAAAAATATTTAAAGTACGAGCAAATCTTGCAGCGTTTTTTGCGCTTGCGCAACGAGGAACAGTCACGAATCCTACCGCCTTTGAGTAATTCGGTATATCAGGCGAGTGAAAGTGATGGTGGTGGTGGTGTTGGTGAAACGACATCAGCCGAGAATGTGGAATTAACTGACAATTCCATTCTCGACGGGGTACCATCCAAATTTCGATCGAACGTCAGACAGCTTATTAGGCGATTACGGGATACTGGAAGCATCACTTGAGATAAACATGGTGTAACTACAGCAGGTGGCGCATCTATAGATGCCAATATTATCGACATGATGAGCGAGGCTACGAGAGTTAGAAAAAGACAACAACGACGAGGATATAGTCAGTTTGTTCACATCCTTCGCCAGGCTGGTATACTTAAAGAATTTGTGGGTAACGATCAGCTCTGGCAAAAGATTGTAAACGGTTCTAGCACTGATACTGACGTAGATCAGGAGATAACGGAGAGAACTGGACACCTGGGCACTGTTCAAAAAAGAAAGAGACAGAAATTTAGTCAAGATACCGACGCGGAGGAGGAGGGGTTAATGGATGTTGATGAGGTCGAAGAGGGAGAATCGCAAAGTGAGCCTCAAACATCAACTAATCGCTTGAAATGGATTCGCATGAGGGTGCCTTAAGAGTGAACGAGGAGGGGGAGGGAATAGAGAGGGCCAGTGTGTTAGATAAATTTATTAACATTACCTCCTTTGAAATGAATTTACCGGGATACCAGATGGGGCCTGGAACTCACCTTCAAGAGCGTCTCGAGCTTGGGAGAGGGGTATACTCTCACGCTTTTATTTTGTCGGAAAAGCTGCTTAAAATATTAAGTCTTCAGAAGAGTAGCACGATTTCGTGTGATGGTAAAAAAGATAATTATATTTTCAGTAACCGTCCGGCAAACCTTGCAATCGGTTTACCAGCTGTGCTGATGGTGTATAGTAACATTTGTCAACCGTACGTGACGGGTGATATACGTACAAGTTTATTACGCGCTGTCTCATTAAATTTACGCGACGACGTTTACGGAGGTGTAGAAATTAAAAACTTTTCACCGCCCATTTACTTACCTCTACTGTCGTCATCCTTTTAGTCGATTGAGATAGATATAAGGAGCGAACACGGTGTTCCTATCCCATTTGACTACGGAACGTTGACTGTGACACTTGACTTAAAACGCATTCACTAAAAATGTCCATCTTACCGTACGAAGATCATCAATCAAATGAGTGGTGGTGGTGAGGGCGACTGCAGTAGTGTTGGTCGAGCCAGTATTGGTTACAACCAATCAGGACCTGGGATAGGAAGTTATTTAACGGGTTTGTTTCGTCGCGCTATACCCGACAATAAGAGGCGAGTTCTACCCGTAGTGAAGGGTGGGGCAAAGGCTGTAGGCAAGGAGGCCTTACACTGGCTAAACAAGCAAAAGGTATCAAACTCAAGAAGAAGAAGAAACATTATCATCAAGCAAGAGACATTTTTGAAAAATAAAATATTCCAAGATGCCGCTGTTGCATATCAATCATGTCAGTCAATCAAATCAGAGTTGTCTCTCTTTGAACTACCATCTACGCAGACTGCGACCGAGAGTTCTCATTCGGTACAGTACAAGCCGATATCTTCGCTATCGGATCAAACACCGATCAAATTTACAATTCCTGGCACTACAGAATACCTTGATGTAACTCACAAAATGTAGAGCGTGCGTATGAATATATCACCGATTGACGAGGCACCCGAGAATCAAAACGTCGGACCAATAAATAATTTTATGCACTCGCTCTTCAATCAAGTCGATGTGCAGTTTAATCAAAAACCTATGTCACCACCTAACATGGTTATATAGATACTTTGTTAAATTATGGACCAGCGGCAAAACTATCTCACTTGACTAGTGATTCTGGTACGGCGATACTGCGGGAAAGATGGATAATGTGGTTAAGAGTGGCAACGGGTTTGGCACAACGTAAAAAGGTTATAGTTGACGGAAAAATTGATCTTCTAGGACATTTGCATTGCGATGTCTTTAACCAGGATAGGTTATGTTAGGGTGGTGTTGAGGTGAGAGTGCGGCTGGTGCGCTCTCGAGAATCATTTTGTCTCATGGATCCGGCTAATACATATACCGTTAATATTACGGACGCCACACTTTTTGTTCGGCGGGTGAGGCTGAATCCACCACTTTTATTGGCTCATGAAAAGTGTTATCAGAAACTACGGCAAAATATCCGTTGATACGTGTGAAGGTGAAAGCTGTTATATTACACAATCGCGTACACGGAGATACGATCGACAATAGCACAGTGGGTCAATTACCAAAAAGAATTATAATTGGTTTTGTAGAGAATAGAGCTTACAACGGCGATAAAGCTATAAACCCATTTAATTTTAAACATTTTATTATAAATTATTTGTGTTTGTGTGTTGACGGTACGCAGGTGCCTGCAAAACCGCTGCAACCTAATTTTAAAACGGGTATAATGTACATCGATCGCTTATCATACACTTTTTGCCTACTGAATTATTACTACTGAAGGCTATCCAAACTGATACTGTCTTTTTGCGTTCGACTCGACACCTAATATGTCTGCAAACGATGGCACACATTGGAATTTGATAAAGAATGGCAGTGTAAGGATTGACGTGAGATTTTACGATCCACTAGATTCCGCTGTAAATTGCGTAATTTACGCTGAGTATGACAATTTACTCAAAATTGACTCGTCGAGACAGGTTCTCGTAGATTATACTGGATAAAGTGGTGGAGAGGGGGGTTGTCGCTGGGTATATAAATCTGCTGGTCACATGGAAGGAACATCATTCGCTCGCCAGAGACAGTCCGAGTAATTTGAAACTGATCTAATTATCGCCATTAATCATAAAGAGGCGGCCGTTGTCGCTTTACGCAAAGATTTTTGCGTACACTAGATAATATCTCCAAAATGCAACTCTAAGTCTTTACGCAAAGAGATATTAAGATAGAATAACTGGCTATCGATCAATCATCATGGGTGTGAGGGGGATATATCTACGAAGATGTGGAAAAATCTGCAAGAGATTTGAATGAAGGCTGACAAGATTTATGTACGTGGCAAAGAAACGAGCGAACTGCTCGAGAAGGTAACTACGCGACAAATTATTAATCTGGAGAGGCATAATACGTGTCCACCTTTTTAAAAATTGCCTCGGTGTGAGAAATATTGTATTCAGCACACTATAAAACCCTGTTATTTACGATACTCGTGCGCTCTAAATAATGCTTTTCGGGTAAATTTATTTTCCAATCACCAGTCAACCTCTGCGATGAACACGAAAGAAATTCTTCAGTGCCTTAAACATATCAAATTTGACACGGTAGGAGTGTATCCTGCCGATCGAATTCCTCACGTTTGGGGAAATCCAGGTGCTTTTCTATTTAATACGCAGAAACATAATCAGTGTAGTCCGCATTGGGTTGCCATGTACGTCAATAAGAATGGTGTCGGATGGTACTTTGATAGTCTCGGCAAAAGACCGCACATTTGCGTCGCATACAGAGAAACTGTAGACTATTTAGATGCAATAATGTTCGCTTACAAAGTGATTATTCCAATGTCTGCGACCAGTACTGTATCATGTTTCTTCACTACGTGGCCAGCGGTATGGACATTTCGCAATTTTTGCAAAATTTTTCGCTGAACTTGCTGCAAAACGATGCCATTGCAAATAATTTTGTCAAAAAGCTATGTCAAGCATAATATGATGCATCTTTCTGATTGGCCCCCACCATTTTTTCACGGTATAAAAGAGGCGATGCAGCAGCGAAGAAGCACAGTTGTACACGATGGCCTGCAAGATGAACACCCTTGTGAAGAACCGCTGCAACCAGCTCCTACCCATGATGTATGGGTTGAAAAACTCTTTTGGGAAGCTGTTGATGGTGGGTCTGGAGAATAGCGCTTCAGGTAAGAAGGACTTTGAGCCGGTAGTGCGCATTGGTGCGCAAGATTTCGTCCATTTTATCATCTCCATCGACTGCTGGAAGGCTTTTAACGAGCACTTTGACCAGATTGAGGAGTTTTTTACGACTTGCAATGAAGCACCGCTGTTGGACACGCGGTTGAGAATACCCGGATATACGATTCGTTTTATGGTTATCTATTTTGACCGGGCATTTGAATTAGTGGAGGACTTGCCTAAACCACCGAATGATGATGAAGTTATTGATTTATCGGGACCAAAAAGACTCTCGACATTGAACCAGACCGTTAGTATTTAAACGAGTGATATTTGAGCGTTTAAATGATTTGGTAAAGTGTGTGGATTATAGAATTAAGTACTTGACAAAAATAAAAAATTCGATGGACTCTATACTTGGCGAAATTTCTGCACAAAATAATTTAAGTGTAGCGTTTGAAGATTTGCATTTGTATGATATTTTATGATTCATTAGTATTTTCTTACGCTTCATTAATAATAAAGTACATTTACTTATTGTATCAACTTTCGTTGGAGGATTAAGAAAATAAGTTGTACTTGTAAACTAGTAGCCTAATGTATTTATTTACTTTTTGTTTTGTTTTAAGAATTATATTATACTTATAAGACTTATATTTTAAGACTTATTTTCTTGAATGTTGAATAAGGGTAGCTTAACCATATACAAACACATTCCTATTTTTATATTTAATTTACCAATATTATACTTACTCGGTTCTTGTCGAAATATATTACATACAATAATTTACCAAAGCAATCAAATTTTATATTAATTAGTCACAAAAAACAAAAGAAACTTATTCTTTAGGTGGTCGAAAATTAAATCTTATATTATATTGAAGTGTAGATTTTAAGCACTCAGGAAATTTTTTTCCAGTCAATTTTTCATACTTTTTTTTTGACATTTTTTTAAGACATTGACAGTAGCACCATTCGATTTTTTGCGCACAGGAGATGCTCTTGGTGGGCTTCTTCCTAGACGATGTACTGTCGATCTCAGGGTGTTCTTGGATACCTGGTCATCGTCTACTGGAGCATCGTCCGATTTTTTGCGTATCGGGTATGCTCTTGGTGGGTTTCCACCTAGATAATATCCAGTCGATCCCAGGGTACCCCGGGATACCTTAACATCGTCTATAGCAGCATCGCCCGGTTTTTTGCGCATCGGAGATGCTCTTGGTGGGCTTCCTCCTAGATGATGTTCCATCGACCTCAGGGTGTCCCCGGATATCTGAACGTCGTCTACAGGAGCATCGCTCGATTTTTTGCGCATCAGAGACGCTCTCGGTGCGGTAATTTTAGACGATGTCCCGTGGTTCCCAGGGTGCTCCTGGATACCTGGACATAGTCTACAGTATTATAGCATATATCATAACGTATTCATAACCTTTGTCTTTGGTTTGCTATTTGTTTTAAATTGATTAAATTATTTAAAACAAATAGTTTAACAGTCTTCACAAACGTGAACGTAGACAATATGTACTAGTGGTAAAAATTCATATTTATTACCACTTGAAAGCCATGAACAATAGCAACTAATATTTTTTCTGAAGCGGTTGTTAGTTGCTATTGTTGAAATACGAAATTATTTATAAAACTGTTGCCGTTTAATATTTTTTCAAAAATTTCAGCGCTGCTTTTTTATATGGCTGCTGCCGTTTAATGTTTTTTTAATATTTTTATCGAAACACCAATCTCTTCAAAACTTGGTGTTTAATTGAGCATAAATATGAAGTTATAACAGTAGTTTGACTCCATAGGTCTTTCTTACTTGTTCGGAGACTTCACTACTAAACTGGACCAGTGACTTCATACTGCTTACTTTTCTTAAATACGTTACATTATTGTGTATACGTAAATAATAATGGTGGTGTAAATAACAAATACAAGCAGTATGAAATCACTTGGTTCAGTTATTACTAGCAAAGGATCTCCAACAAGGGTATTAAATTTTTAAAAACTATTAATATCCGCTGAATAAAAGGTAAAACTACATCCGTATGTTATATACAATTTATATTATATAAAAAATTTCTGTAATTAAGTCGCCATTTGACAATATTTCTTCAGGTATTTTAATTACTTCATTATCATTTTCATAATTATTTGACGATATTCCATCTCCTACATTAAGTAGCCATTTTTTTAAATCTTTATCATCGTTTTCGATCCTCATATTATTTTTTGAAGTCATACTTTCGAAACAGGACCATAGATCACTACTTTTAATACAATTTTCAATTATTTAAGTTTGATTATCATTATGTATAATGGGAAGTGTTTGACCTCCTCCTCGTTTTCGAAATTCAATTACGTATGTAAATACAATGCAATTAGCAAATATTTTATTTGTAATATTGTAACAGAGGTATTTCTTGAAGCGCAAGAAATAGCTCTGTTAAGGCAACCTATAATCGCAACGCCACTATATTTACATATACTCGCTTTCCGAAGCGACCGAGGCTTGCGAGCAATTGCGCTCGCGGGCGCTCCTACTCCACGCGCGTTGTCATGACGACTCCACGTCAAGTAGCCCGCTCCGAGCGGCAACCGAGGCTATGAGTTTGAGCGACTTGACTGCCGAAATCAGTTCTCTCGGTGTACTGAGCCGAGCTCCTTCTCTAAGGGGGCTAGCGCGCGTATTGAACGCTGACTAGCAGAACTCGCCGGAGCAGTTGATTGTTTGTCCGTATTTAATATTTAAGACTTAGTTTATATTCTAGCCGATCAATTTGTTTGCTATTTGCTAGTTTCCGCGAGATTGTGAATCCGATAATTCATTTAGAGTTTAGTACGCGATTTAATTACTATTAGTTGCGATTAAGAATATTGTTACAAGTTCGTTTTCTTTTATTATGTTACAGAGCGAAAACACCATCTATTATTAGATTAAACACCATCGATTATTGATTTTAAATTGTTTTTTTTTATACTGTATTATATTGTTTCTTTTTTGAGTTAATATATTTTTCATTATTGTTTACATTCAAACGACTGTATTTTTATTGTTGAGTGTTTCTCTCTCCTAAACTACCGTAATTTATAATTTATCTGGGGGGTTCGAGTGTTCTGAGCTCGACATTTTTAGTGAACGTGTACTGAGCGTTTCACTGGAGTTACAATGAGTGTAATGAGCTCGCTCACGTCTAGGCGGATAGAATGTACTGAACTCTATCCGTACTCTTTTTACCCTCTATCCCTGCACGGAACAACCCTGCTTGTTACAATTTCTTCTTTTAATTCCTTCATTTTTTGATGAAAAACTTTTACGACAATATTAGGTCGATCAATTAGTGTTTTATATGTTACTGACTATTTCCTTCCAATTTGGATTACATGTCATTGTTATAAAAAGATCTGGTTTTCCAAATTTTTGTACTAATACCATAGTTTTAATAAAGTTTTGATGCATAGCTCTTGGACTTGCAGTGAAATTAGATGGTAAGATAATCATTTTACCAATTTTTGTATTTTCTGAATTTCTTTCTACGTATTTCAAGATGATCCATTAATCCACTATATAAAGCAGTTAGTAATGCATGCTGTTCTTTTCTTAAATAATGTAGTCTTGCTCCTTCTACTTTAACCCATGAATCAACAATGTATTGGGATTTTCGAAATTCAGTTTTTTTTATCTTTTTAATAGTAATTCTCATGATTTCCATTTCTTTGCTATTAAATATATTTTTATTTTTAACATTCTTCTTCACGATTTTTGAATGTATCTTAATTAAAAAAAAATGATATTTAGAAAAAATTATATTACTGAAACTGTATTATGACTATGGGGTTACTTATATTAAGATATCATAATGAAAATTTTACTGAATGATTGTGAATACAAGACCTTTCAAATTTAAAATTTTTGAATTTTTTTATAGTACAGTTATTGAAAAAAAATTATTTACTAAAAAAAGATCATTTTCTTTGTTCCCAATTTGTGATCGCAAAAGTAAATTTTTCTTTATGAATTTTATTTTGTAACTTGTAACAGGGTGAAATCTAGGCCATTCCCGACCCAGATTTTAGGCGAAATAGCGCGATATCAATCCCGTTTACGTGCGCGACTCGTGACGCGAGCTGCCGCGGACTCTGTTAGCAGAGCGAGAGCCTCACCGACTCTCGCTTTCTTTGTATGTGTTTGTACGTGTGCGCGCCCTACGCACACGTTGCCGGCTCTCCTTGCCGGGCTGGCTACTTAGCTTATTGAGTCTCGCTAGCCAATGCAATGACTAGTAAGAATCACCGCGAAGAGTGGCGGTATCCGGGGACTGGACTATCCCACGTACGTGATTTAATGTGAGGTACACGTAAAATAATTACACGCGCTCTTATAAAACGGACAAGGGGTTTATTCGCCAAACACCCAAAATTACAAACGCGAAACTATTAGTGTGAGCGCGCCGGCCGGTTGCCGTCGCACGCGCTCACCGAAGAAAGTATCGAAATGCGAAATTAGCGGAGTGCGCTGGGACGATCCAGCACAATTAGTCGCGAAGACTTAGCCGTGTTGCACCACTCGCGAAACGCCGCGCGATCTTAAACGCTCCCGTGCGAAAACAAAGTCGCTAATTGATCAGTCGCTAAATTCAGTTTCAGAGAGAGAGAGAGAGAGAGAGAGAGAGAGAGAGAGAGAGAGAGAGAGAGAGAGAGAGAGAGAGAGAGAGAGA
>JAXIUT010050386.1:0-11011 GCA_035586675.1 Eurytoma californica | reverse complement strand
CTTGTGTGCGTGTACTTTTTATGTGTGTGCGTGCAGGGTCGTAGAGAGTGGGGCTCCGCAGAGAAGGAGTGGGGGGGGGGGCATAAGAGTAACGTGAGGCGCCCGTCGCGGGGCCCCGTGGATGTTAATACGTTACTTACTGGATGAACCCCCTTAAGGGCCAACAATCTTGATTGTAGTCCAATAAAAGTAGGCATTTAGTGGTAAGTTTTTCTAGCCTTAAAATCTAAACTCAACAGAACTTTGAATTTCTCGCAATTTTATCGACATTAAGTGCCTACTTTACCTATTCTTAAAAATGGTGTATAAATGTTCGAAAAATCGTCATATTTGTGATCGAAATGTAATCAGTAAAACTAGTCATTATCTGACCAGTGATTATTTAGTCTAGTTCCTATCAGAAAAAGAATATACTTACAAGAAATGCTTGTAGGATACTGCAGTTAGACTGTATACATTTTTCGTCCCAACTATAATCGTACTACAATTTTGTCGACCTGATTAGAGTTTTTTTTTCTTATACCTAATAATTTGAAACGAAACGCCCTAAATTTGAATTAGTGAAATTTGATGTAATAGTTTAATAGAATGTTGAAAAGTAATCAACAAGTATTTTTTGTTTTTTCCATTTAACGATTATTACTAATGATATCGCATGCTAAAAATACTTTGTAATTGTTACGTCACTACGGCGCAGTATTTCTGTATCGTGTATGAACATGACGTCGCACGATATCTCTGCTAATAATCATTAATAGTGATAAAATGTACTCTGTTTTTGTCCTATATATTTACGTTTAAAATATCAAATCATTATCTTAATTGATAATAATTGAAGTAGTACAATTACCAAAAATGTGTAAAGCGATGTGTAAAGTGTCTCAAATACTCGTATGTCAAAGAAAAGATAGATAAAGTATAAGAGACAAAGTCGATCACTTATAAGACTTGAACAACGTTATTAGTGAATGATATATTAAATTTATGTGATTTCATATCTTTCTATTTCTACAATTTGAAGGAGTTCAACGCTAAACCATTGAAATTGTTTAAAATGGGTTTATTATCATCCAGTCTGATATAAATATTAAAAGACATTTTATTCTAATTTATTTTAGTTTATGAAAATTTTTAGATATTAGCAGTTTTTACCAAATGGAGTAAAATTTTTACTGGGGATACAATAAATAAAAAAATATTTTTAACGTAATAATATATTGTGTATTAATAGCGTGTGAATTAAGTGCTGCAAACACATATTTGTTGTGTCATGTTTATGGATTATTGTGTTTCGTGTCCTATTGTCGTACTTTCTCCGTCTCACACTCTGCCCCGTATTTACCTTCGTTATTTCCCATTATGGCTCGTTCTTCCTTGTAATAAAAATTAAGGATTGCCCAAATTACGTCATTTATATGATTTTTGAAAAACCCGCAAAAAAAGAATAAAAAACGTGAAAATCGTGCTTGCGTTATAGCTTGTCTGATTTACATACTTTTTTCAACTTTTTAACGTTTCAAACATTAAATATTCTTTCTGACATTGACAACTATTTCAATAGTATATTCAGTATTTAATCATGCGAGTTTTAGCAAAATCTCGAGTTTTATATAGTAAGTGCGGCTAGAAATACTGTAATAATTTACATGCATTTGCACGTACCTCATTAAAAAGTAATTTTATTAGAAATGGCAACAATAATAATATCGTTTGAGATTTTCCGACTTGTTGGCAGTTCTTTCCTTGTCTTGCAAAGGAACTTTTGCGGACATTCATAAATTTACTTGCAGAAATTATTGCCATCTTAATCTTGAATTTTAATTGTCTGCAAAATACGAGAATACTTAAGCTGCACGATAAGTTAATGTGTCTAAATATTAAACTCATAGGATTGGAAAATTAAAGATCCACGTTGAGACTAAACTAAGCAATCTTTTCTAAATGTGTACAATAAATGAAGCTATTTTGTAGCATCAAGTTATAATTTTTTATTCCATTATGTAATTTTATTTAAAATAAAATTTCTTCGAAGATAAAGAAATGGCTGTAGATATCATTGCGTGAGTTAAAATTTTAATATATTGAAATCAGAGAATATAATTTGCGTAAATTTAACGGTATAAAAGAGTATTTGTTGTTCTTTTGCGGAATAATGTTTTAAGACTGCATTAGATTTGTAAAGCTAAAAAAAGGGACAAGTTTTTCTCGGAGCTTGAATGAGGCTGGCATTGAGCGTGGATCCTAGCGTGGATGGCTTTCCCCTAACGGAATTGGCTAAAAAGGCGGAGAACAGTGTAATCGGTCATTCTCTTGTCTTCCCTTGGATAGTCCTACGTCAAACAATGCTCGCCCCTTGTTTTTTTCTGTCGGAAATGTACGTCCCTTTCTATCTAGGATTAAGTAAAACTTCGACCTGACTATTTTGATTTCGGCTTTTAAATTAAAAATAAAGCGAATCAAGTCCATTTAATAGATTAATAGATTTTAACTGATAAATGAATTTTGTCTAAACTTGTTTTTTTTCTGGTAGTAGCAGTGAATTATGAAGTGGCTAAATATTAGCCTATTTAAAGTTGAAAGACTCGAATGATCGCGCTGAGCAAACATTTTTTCATTGATTCCATCACTCATCGCTCTGAGGCGGAGTGTGATATTACACAGACACTTTAAGAACCAAAGATTTGAGTTTGATGATGGAAACGAAAGTAACTCGCGTTTTGGCCAAGTGTTGCCGGCTGGCCATCGTCAGTACAAAACCGACAATCCCCTTCGCAGACACATAGGTAGGTACCATTTCAATGTAATTTAACGACGATTAGTCTACCTTCGTAGTATGAAGAATGGTCGGGGAAGCGAGGGGGCAACTTCTTTATTTAAATTTTCTCCTTTACCGTTAAATGGAGTCCTTACCTCCAATAGTAAATTTGTAATTTGAGTTGCATATTAGAGTCTTTATTTCGTTGTAATATTAGTCTCCGTTTTTCTTTTTATCTATGTGTCTGCGAAGGGGATTGTCAGTTACGTACTGACAATGGTCAGCCGGCAATCCTTGGTCGAAACACGAGAGTTTATACTTTCGTTTCCATCGTTAAACCCAAATATGTGGTCCTTAAAGTGTGATATCACAGTCCGTATTGTAATATCGCAGTCCGCCTCACAGAGCGATGAGTGATGGGAACAATGAAAACATTTTTTCTCAGCGCGATTATTCGAGTCTTTCAACTTTAAATAATTGTATTAATAAGCATTCGAGTCTTTTAAATTACATTAAAAATTAGACTAGTATAATACGTGAAAAATGTACTGAAAGTATAATTTTTTTAAAAGAAGGAAAAAGCTAATAGTCACATTTGTTTATGTAAAATCAAGAAGAAATATATCAGTAAAAATCTATATAAGCATTTTTGAAACGCTTTCTAGTCATAAAGTGGGCGAAAAATATTTTCAAAAAATCTGAAAAAACAGGCGTACACCCCTGTAGTACCTTACATTCATTAGGTACTTATTTTTGTCAACAAACATTTTTATTACTTTTATTAAGTAAATTAAAAGTATTTTACAATAATGAATACCAGGACATTTTGCCCATCTCAAATGTTTCAATTTCCACCATGAATGTTCTGGTCACGTTGTGCCTCTAATAAGTTAGCTAACCACGAGATAAATAATTAACGTTAGATAAGACATTTATTAATAACCTTCTTAGGAGATATGCTTCCTACAGTCCTGTCAGAATGATCATCTCAGTGTAAGTAATGAATTCTTCATTATATTCCATTATTTACTTTTCAATTATTGTCAGTAATGAAAACGACGATGGTAATCAATAATTTATATTATTAACTTTTCGTATCCTCCTAGTACTCGTAAAATATCTAAACCAACTGTTATTTTGTTAGCAGCTTGGTCTGTCGTTTATATATACAAAGCACAAAGAATATTTATAGAAAATTTGGGTACTGTCGTTCCTGATGAATAAAAATAATGTAGAGGTGTGTGTGTACACACACACACACACACACACACACGGTTGAACGACTTATTGTATATACTCAAGGGAAATTTTGAGGATTATGATAGTTTATCAGGGGGTATCAATCTAACGATTTTTCCAAAATTGTAGTTAATAGTGTGTATTATACGAAAGTTTGAATACGAAGTACAAATGCCACACGAGCTTTTGCCAAAAACACGTGTGGAAAGACTGGATGGGTGTATACGGTTAGCTTGGTCTGATCGCCATCAACCGCGATCCGCCATCAGTTACCTCATCGAGCATGTAATCGATGCTCGACGAATGTGTGCACTTGACTAGGCGACTTTCAGGGTCTTCGACTTGGCTTTCTCGAGCTTTCGCTCTCGGAATCGACACCAAGACTGTCGCGTTTCACCCCTCCTGAGATTAGATCTATTCGACTTTAGTCCAAAGGACTACTACTTTTTTGTTCAACAATTACAATCAGGGTTTCTCGATTTTTATTCAACTTTTTCACTTTTTAGAGATTTTTTCCTTTATTTCCTTTTATTTATCAGTCACATAATAAGGGTATCTCATTTTAAACATTGACTCTAGATATTGCGTTATACCGTGAATAGCTCGAAGAAAAATTACACTGAATTAATAGTACTTTAAAGACAATATAAATAAAATTTATACTCCATGTTCAGTAACAGTTTACATAGCGAATTGATTTTCTGTTCTAGAGTGTTCAATTTATGATTCCAAGTTTCTAACGTAAATCTTGTATTTTTATTCACACCATAAATTTTATTTCCCTGAAAGTACTGCATGAATACACATGTTTTTCAAAATAATTCATTAAATTCTAATATGTTGCTGCGTTCATTTTTTTATAGACAAGTTATTTTTAAAAGTCAGATTTGTGCAAATAAGTAAAATTAAACAAACAAGTTGTAATAATCTGCATAATATTTTGATGCGTTAAAATGGACTTTTTAAAATTTATTTTAAAAATAATTTTTTGGGTGCAATTAAGACGAATCTAAAGAATCTGGATTCAAAACTCAGGTAAATTCTTTTCCACATTTTATATTTAATGTAGAAATTTATTGAAAAAAATATACTTTGAAATAAAAGGTCTTAGGTAGGTCTGCGAAAGATTTTCGTAATTCAAAAGAAAAACATCTTATACATAAATTTATCCTAAGTAATCTCAAAAGGGATCCTTGTTAAATCGAAAAGAGATCTTTTTAATGTCTTCGAAATTTTTAGACAGGATTTTATAATATACAGATAAAAACATTAAATACCAGCAAAATTTAATGGCTATACTAATAGATTGAATAACTATAAATTAAAATTAGGTCGGTTCACAAAAGATTATAATTAAGCGATACATTACCATGAAATCGCAGTGATGAAAAATCAGAATTATTCAAAACAGTGCATTTCGATACTAGTCTGTAAGGGATGATTCTCAGTTTATTATGAGGCTGATAAACGAGCGAAGTGACATATAGTGACAGTCACACGAATCAAAAATTTTCTTTTGAATTTAGAATTTCGCTTACATGGTGTTAAAAAAGATCTTTTTTAATTGCGATTTCTAACTGAGTTACAGATGAATTTCACTTTACTCAGTCATCAATAGGGAAATTATAATTTTCAGACTGGTAACATTGCTATACCGTTGATGGACTAAAATTTAATAAGAATAAATTCTATATATCAACTTTGATTAATCTGATAACGGTAGGTTAGATTAAAAATAACTCACATACCCTTTACAGAATGCGACCAACATTAATACTATCTGTAATTATAATATGGGTTACTGCACAGTAATCTTTGTAGAAAATTTCGAAGAAATCGCGAATTTTTTGATAATTTCTGCTCATAATATTGATAATAAAATAACAATAATCGATTATTTGTGAGGCGAGATTAACTAATTCTGTTCATAATTAATAAATGTTTATTATGTTTATAATATCCATAGTATTTAAAAAAAATTGCATTAGTCATTTTTTGCGTTTTCCAGAAAAAAGAGCTTTAATGTTTGCACTAATCTTTAAGAATCAAATATATCATTTAAGCTGTAGTGCTGTAATGATTTAATATCTTTCGATTTGTGTAGTGAGACCAGAATTACATCGTTATGTTACTAAGTGTACGTAATTACCGTATGTCTGCTAGTCTTTCTGGTTATAATATGGTTGTATTACGGTAATTCTACTTTTTCAGATTATTGTCGATCAAAACAAAACTGAAATAGTCTTAACTTGAATACAGAATGAAAATAAAGTAAATGTCACCGTATATCTATAGATACATGGGCTTTTAATGTCTCTATGTGCGTAATTCCGAATACGAAGCAAGTAACGCAAAACTTTGAAGAAAAAAACCATGTTATATAAAGCACACCTTTCAGACCATGTGTGTTCCCTTTTATATACCTTTCATAATAAGAGAAAATTACTGTACAAATGTTACGCTTCCCTAAACTTTGTTAGAAACAATTATTGATAAACTTCTTCAATAAATTACAAAAATGGATGTTTTCCATCTGAAAATAATATGTTTAGGTTATTTGCAGAATTGCAAGCAAAAATTTTTGTTAAAAATTCTTGAAATAATCATAAAATATTGAAAACAATGTTAGCATCACTAGAAATTTTACTTTTCCGACTGAAGTCGCCATTTTATGTGAAAGAGTATAGTATGAAAGTACCTATAGTCGTCGATTTACAATCTTCAATAAACCCATTTTTTTTTAAATTGACTACAGTTTTCCTATACGTCACAAATAATGATTGCACCACCTTGATAAGCCAGTATCTCATTGTGTTTAATAATATTATAAATAATTTTTAATAAATGCAAACTTAATAATCACTCAATAATGTAGCATTGAGAGTAAAATTACATGTAACTTATAAAAATTTGAATATTTTTAGAATTATAAAATTTATTGCGAAATAAGCGGATTGTGCTTAAGCGTAACGAAGTTGCTATAAAAAAAAGACTAGAGAAATTTGACATTTCTCATGTTCTGCGTACTCGACGTTGGCTTTCTGCGGTTATTCGTGTGTCACGCGCAGTTCCCTAGATAAACCCGAGTACTTCTAATAAAGTTGACCGCAACCACAGCGGAATTATTGTACAAACATGAGAAATAATAATTGGATAGTTAAACGGATTACCGAGCACTTACTTTAGTCGCGCTAATTTTATTATACTCTTAAACTTGTTCACTTGGATTTATCACGACTTCAAATAAAATTGAGACAGTTAATTAGATTTGGGAAAACGCAATCGGACACTTGCTTCGTCAAGACCCTCTTCAAATATCGCTTCTTGAGGATGTTAGATTCCATGGTTCTAGTAATCTGCCTTACCGGCATCGACATTTTTTTTATTTCAAAATTTAAACTAGTTTTGAAAATAAAGTAAAGCACTGTCCTCCGCAATGATGCGAAAATTATGTGTGTTCAATCTCAAGTCATTCCATTTGTTCTGCCTTCCTGGTGAGACATCCTTGCTGAAAAATGTCAAATGATCACGTGACATTTTGCTGCGACATTCAAGTGATAATCATGTGATCTACATGTGATCTGCATTTAACACGTGCAGATTTCATGCAGATCACATGATTATCACTTGAATGTCGCAGCAAAATCTCACAAGATTATGTGATCTATATGATTATCATGTAACTTTTTTTCAGCAGAGATTGTATGAAAAATGTACGAAATATTTAATCAAATCTTCCACAGTTAACAATGGAGTGATTTGAAATTTAAATAAAATTGTTTAGGTTTTTAAGTAATAAAGAAAATATTGATGTCGGTAAAGTAGCTTTCTAACTACTTTAATAATTTTGGCTATATTTAACGGGATGTGAAACCCTCTTGTAGAAATCTGCATTATCGGCATAAGTATTTTATTTATTATTAAATATGAAAATCATTTTTCTAAATTCGGCCAACGTACTAACCTCCGCAATTGTGTAAGGAAAGTGTAAGCAAAATTTCAGCCAATTACATCTATAAGTAGCTGCAAGATATGGTTTGAAAATGTTTCGTTCATAACCAACTTTACGAGATTATTTGTAAAATTTTGAAACCATATCCTGAAACCATTTATAGATGTAATTAGCTGAAATTTTGTTTACAGTTTCCTTACACAATTGCGGAGGGCAGTACGTTGGCCGAATTTTGAAAAATGATTTTCATTTTTAATAATAAATAAAATACTTATGCCGATAATGCAGATTTCTACAAGAGGGTTTCACATCCCCTTAAGAGACATTTCATTCAACTAACATTTTCAGATTAACAACTAATTTGGTCCAAAAACACATTCTCTAGACTTTAAAGAACGAGTCTGCCTCAACGTCAATAAACACGAAGTTTAAAAAATACAATTACAAAATGATAAATCATAATTGTCGGTGTATAAAGTACAGTGTAACGTTGTACCGACATTACAGTTTTTCGTTTCATTCAATTAATTTTAAGACTAGCAAATAACTAGGACCAGAGGCACACCTCTAGTCTTTAAAGAATGTTTCTCTGCATTAATAATTATGTTATTTAAAAAATTGAATTAACAAAATGAAAAACTGCAATTTTCGGTAACCGCGTAGAAGGTATAGAAGTAATGCATCAGCTTAAGGATACCTATTCAAGCGAAACCACTGACCTCGTTAATAATACTTGTATTGTTTGCTAAGATCTAGTGATATTATGAACTATATCAGGTAATTTAAAGAATCTTTTATTTTAGCGTGATAGACGCTCAAAGGCTGTAGGCGAACGATTGTTCCCACCACATTCAAATGAGATGATAAAGTAATTATGATTTTGTAAGAAAAATTAATTAATGACACGTCCAATGCTCGAGGTTCGCCTCGTGAGGCTTTGAAGGAGGCCAATCGGGGCAGAAGTTTAATAAACCACTTCTCCGGAAGCGATGGCGGCGGAGACACGACCAACACATCGATCTCTCGCTTCTGCTTCTCTCTTTATCCTCCTCTACCGTGTCCTCTTTTGTGCCGGCACATCTATTTGTCTCTTTCTCACCCGCCCTCATCTCACCCCCCCCCCCTCTCTCTCTCTCTCTCTCACATACTCTCATTCTATCTCTCTCCGATACCGGACTGGACTACAACGGGGCTGGCCGGCCGGAAGTCTGCCAGGGCATAAATCTCTTCGACGGCGAGTGAGGAGGACAGGATTTAAAAAGAAAAGCTCGGCGCGGAGAAGGAGTAAAAAATGACATAAACGCGAGGACGAGCGCGCATGCGAGAGAGAAAAAAAAGAGAAAAGGGCTTCGCAAATCCAGTAGATGGAGGAAAAAAAGAGAACGAAGCCGCACGCGAATTTAATCTCTTTGCGGTTTTGTCTGTTTGGGACTTTTTGAGGCTGTTCTCTCATTCTCTGCGCCTGTACAATGCTCAGGGAATATCGCGTTGAAAGAGCTTTGATTCGCGATTGCTATACAGACGCCGCTGCATCTCGGCAGCGCTTTGAGCTGCTTTTTTGCCTTCGTTCATTTGCGACAATTATTCTTAGACTTTGTGTCACTTCATGCTCCTTTTGTTGTTTTCGACAAAGCATCAACTCGCATCGCTCATTTCTATTTAAAGCAATACATAGAGTTTGATAATTAATGCTTAAGTAGTTAACTGTTTCTCTCTTATTTGTATTCAGATGTTATTTTTTTTGTGTTTAAAATGAATTTTCGTAGATTTTTAGATTTTTTTTACCTTATTGAAAATCGTTATTAACCTGTTAGCCCGTCCTTTATCTCGGTGAATAAAAGGCACATCAATATCGACAAAATTTAAGTTTGATCTGCTATAACAGTGTTGTAACTCCGAATTGTGGGCATGGTTGAATGACAACATTTTTACTGGTTCATTTTTTGTAACGCTTCGTATGACCTATTATATTGGATTTTTTTATAAAGTGGATTGAACAAATTTTTTTAAAATGCCTTTTTGTTTAAACTAAGTAGGAGAAGAAATTACTTTTGGATCACGGATTCTTAAGAAACTTTGAGAAATGTTTTATTATGCCAAATTGTAAAGATAAGCCAACGTAATAAAATCTAATTCGGATTTTGCATGAAAAATTCCATTATGTCTGTCAGATAGAACATCGGAAAATAATTAACACGTATTTTTTTCCATTTAACGTTTATTAACAGAGATATACGTCACCACGTTATTAAAATTTTTTAACTCTTAAGTCTAGTTAACAAAATGTAATTTTTCTTTTCTTTTTTTTTTATTTTTTATTTAATCGCGAGATTTGGATTATCAGTATCTAACTAGCATGGCTCTTGCAATTGTGAAAGTTTCAGTTGTTGCGTTTCTGTCTCTAGCATATATTATTTTTTCATGTGCGTTGAGTCTGGCAGGACATGTAAGTCCTACAGCACACGTTACTCTGTAGTGTGGGAACATTAGTCTGTGTTGTTTGTCTGAGTCGCATTTGCAGTTGGATGTAAAGACTATATCGTCAACAATTATTAGATCTTTGTATTTAGGTTGCTGTTTTAAGAGATACATAGAGTTGGTGAAAGTTTGTTTCCCTCTTATACCTCTGTCAAAGTATAGTAACGCTTTATTGGAACCCAAGTAGTTGATGTCACCGTATGTCATACGATAGTTGTTTAATTGCGATCTGGATTTCGTTAGGGCGTCACTTGCTTCTACAGATTTGATTTTGATGTTATTTTTTTCAGCTATTTTACTTATTTCAGTGATAACATTTTCTATGGGTTTGTGTTTTTTCGCTTTTTTGTAACTTCCCTAACGTGTGTTGTTGCTTTTACAAAGTGGATGTGTTTTATCTTAGAGCATCTAGTATTGAGGCAGTATTCGCAATTCTCCATGTTATTACCTAATCTATTATTTGATATACTCTTTTTTTTTGTTCAGCGTTGAAAATTTCATTTGCAATATTTATGGTTATATTGATGGTGTCAGTGTTAAGTACGATCATTTTATTCCAATTATATTCTGATATTCTGCGATGAGAT
>JAXIUT010050375.1:0-11012 GCA_035586675.1 Eurytoma californica | reverse complement strand
TAATGTCGTTGACATTTCTTTTCGATCCAAAAAATATTGCTTTCGTCTTGCCAGGATTGAGACGCAGACCGGAGCTCCCCGCGAGAGAGAGAGAGAGAGAGAGAGAGAGAGAGAGAGTAGAGAGAGAAGAAACCGAAAGGATCCCAATCGGGACGAAAAGATTTCCGAGCGGCCGGTGCAGCGCCTTAAACGGTAACCCGGCGAGAGCCGCGCGCTTCATTGATGCGCGCAGGATCGGATCGTCCGCGCCGCCGCTAAAGAGCCGCGCGCGAAGATGCGCCGCCGCCGATACGCGGACGCGCGTAACGAGGGAAGCTCACGAGGAATATTTCACGCAGCTGCGGCTTTTTTTTTCTTGTCTTTCGATCGGCGCCCCCCACCCCCTACACCCCACCTATGGGAATTTGCCAGATAAGCGACGCTGGAAAATCTGCTGCTGGGCATCACGTGAATAGTGTGTGATTTATTTTAAATTATTGTTGTTTTTATTTTTTCCTGTTCTTATTGAAGATTGATGACAGTGAGGGGTTTTTTTGAAGAGACGATTAATCTTGGCTTTTTAATTTATTTACGTGAATTGAATTATTTAATTTTATGGATTTTTTATTACGTACATATTTTAGGATTACGTATGGATGCGTAACTTAATTATTTATTGATCGACTAGGAGAGTATGAGAACGCAGGATCATAAATTTTTTGAAAATGTTAGAGATTAAATTCTAATGCTTAACAGTTTTTATGCTAAAAGGTATAATATTGATCATTTTCATGATGAAAATTAACATCACTATAAATTTTCAAAATATGCTTTTTCATATAATTTTGAGAACTCTTATGAAACTATGAAGAAAATAATAATTTACAATGCATGTAAACTGGCATTGGCATGTAATATAATAGCATGGCAGTATATTAATTACACCAAGCAATACTTTTGAAGAATATCTTTTGAATTTAACAACAATTTTAAGAATAGTATTTTATTTTGAATTCCCTATGATACGAAATTATCTCTATATTATATCATTTAGCTCGAAAGCCATAAATTAAATCAGCATGCTGTGAAAACTAGATATAAACCTGTAAAGGTTTCAATTCCTTAAATACAAAAAAAAAAAAAAAAAAAAAAAAAAAAAACAGCATAAAATCTATAAAATTTTGCAGAAAACTCCTTAATTTTATTCGGAGTTCTGATAGTCCTCTAGTCACAGTAATTATAAAATATGAAAAATTATTATTTTATTATAATAATATAATCAAAAAGAAAACAAACACCTACACGTATCAGAAGATGAAAAAAGAGACTACTACGAAAAAGTAGATCATCGACTTTTAATTTATACCGATAATACATGTATAATAAATTCAACTATATATTACACCACAAGTGTTTGAACAGTAACTCTTTTGATTTATCTAAACTGTTGCGCAATAGTTATCTAGGCATGACTTTTACATAATACTCGCGCGTATAATACGCTCCGTAATTTCATGTAGTTTTTCGAAATTAAAAACTTAACACTCTGTAAGAAAGTACGAAGATTAATTGAAATTGAAAGGCTACGATATATCACGATTAAAAAAGAGTTTTTGGTGCAGCCAACAGGGCTAATTTAGATGCCACGCTGAAGATAAATCGTATTTATATAAGCGGGAAAAGTCGGCGCCTGAACTTTGCTACGTGCATAATTAAATCGCTTTTTATAAAATTATCTAAACATGCTACCTAATTGTAACTTCATCGTTCATTCGATGATACTAATTTAAATGTTAATCGAGTCATTTTTCATCGAAATATTTTGATTTCATAAAAGTTAATGCACTATACTTATACGTTTAATTTGTTCAGACAATAATTTCGGCTCTGTTTGGCAAAAATTGAATAACACTTCATGTTAAAAAAAAAACTAATTAAATTTTTTGTCAACCCTTATCCTTACTAAATTAATTACGATGAAATACCTCGAAGCGCTAAATTTGTACGAGAGCGATTACGGGAGAGCTTTCGCTCTCTCGCTTCGTCTCGCTCGAATTAAGCACGACCGCGGCGCCGGGAAAGGAAAAAGTGCGTCTCGCGTGTCGCAGCCGACGAAACTCGAACAAAAGACCGCAACAAGTGCGGGTAACCCGACGCCGGTTTGCGCAAATCGCCGGGAAAATTCGTAGCCGCCGCCGGTAAATCGAGCCGCGGCGCGACGATTTTTCTCCCGGGGCGAGCTGCACGCGATTCGAGGCTCGATTACCAGCTGCGTTTGGAAATTCGCGCTTGGGGATGTCGCGATTGCTTAATTAGGGCCGCGGGAGAAAATTTATTCGCCGCCGGAGTGAATCGACTTCTCTCTCCGGGGCCCCGTAATTATCGGCGTGTACCGATTAGGCGTTTGTTGGCTCGAGGAAGTATCTGCGGCTTAGCTCTCGTTGTTTATTCCCTAATGATTTACGTAATCGTTACTCTTTCATTTTTCTTTTGTGAGAATGCTGAGGTTTAACTTTGGAAAGGTGTATTTTAGTGTAAAATTGTATTTTTGTTGTTCAAATTTACGGTACTTTCGGGATTATTTAACAATATTTTACGACAAACTTTTATGACTTACAGCTTATATTTTTGGTCGTAAAGCTTTAGTTAAATTTAATTGTTTTTGCTCGCCGGTAGTAAATAATATAAACTTTCTTTTAGATTTTATCTTTCTTTGAAGTTTGAAGTGTACTGGATTTCAGAAAGAAAATAATTTATTTTACTTAACATTTGGAGTAGAAAGGCCGTAGCTATATTAAGTTAAAAGTTAATTTATTTTCACCTGTTTATTAATTGATTAATCTATTGACACTCCAATAATAACGAAGAAAATTTTATTATAAATTCTTTAATGTAGGAGCATACTTAACATATGAAAAAATTGCTGAAATACTTGGAAAAATTAAAGTTTTTATATTAATTTATTTTTACAGTAAATAGGAACCAAAATACAAAATTCATATAAAAACATTTTGAATTTTGGCGCCACTGGATGTTTAACCATTATCTATTTTTTCAAGGCTTCACCACATCCTTCTATCGTTTTTTGTAAAGAGAGGAATCAACACTTCCGTACTGTTTCGAATAAAATAATGTTACTCACACTCGAATAGTTGTACCTCTAATCAATTAAATGACTTCATTAAACGAAATAATCATTTCAGTCTTTTACAAGCAATAGAATACATATAAAAAACGCGAAGCAAAAACTCCTGAGAAAAAAAAAAACGGAGCGCAACTACCTCTGCAAAGTATTAAAATGAGATCATCGGATTAATTCCAACGGAATGTGCAATGTTTGCACGTGGAGAACAAGACACCTCCGGATGACTGACTGGCCCTAAATTCTTCGGCAAACAAACTGTACCGAGCCGAGCATTCCTCGGCAGTCAGTCAAACGGCCAATATAAAGCGATAAGCTCGGGAGCGCAATCAAGCGCGCGGCGCGCATAAATAAAAAAAAGAAGGGAACAACGCCCTTAGCCGAGCGCACAGTAGCTTCGGGTCTATTTATAGGCTGTGACTTGTCGATCCGGCGAATCAGTCGCGGGAAAAAATGACGGGGCCCGCGTCTAAAACCGCCTCGTGCGCGTCCGTCGAAAAAACATCTGTATCAACGGCGATCGAGGCGAGTGCCACGATCGATTGAATTCGGCGTGCGGGCCGGACGGCCCGATTGACGGGCGCCTTTTGCGCAATCTAATTAATGCAAATATTGCGACCGGGTCTTTTGACGGGATTGATAAGAGCAGAAAGGAAGGCGGATCGAAAACAGCCGGCGCAGAATGGGCGAGATTTGTTCGCGCTGAGTCACTGGTTTTGTAGGCAATAGCTTTTAAATACTTTTGTCAAGTTCTGAATTTTAATCACTGATTCTTTTGAATGGCAAAATTGAAAAGTAAATAAACTAATGTTATTAAGTATTTATTTATCTTTTAAATAACTAAGTGTTAGATAAAAGAACATAAAAGCTGATATATATATTTATTTTCTTTTGTAATATACTTTTAAGTAAGTTATTTTTAAGCTCTCAGTTTCACGTAGAATAATAAATTTTGAATTGAAATAGGGGAGCGGTAACTAATTTGGTCCGTCAATTGGTACTTACAATATCTTCTATAATTTATAGGCATATGCTTTGTTGACATATGTTTACATTTTTTCTTTATATTGTTGCCGTGAATTTTATTTGCTGACTATTTATATGACTGTGTCTGTAAGCTCAACCTGCTCAACTGCAAAGTTACTTTTGCATTCATTACGAACCGAAACTTGTTCACCTAGTACGTCTATCTTTTTATAGAATTGCTTATCGGAATTACAATTATCAAGTTTAACTCTTTAAAATAAAAAAAGAAACGAAATCCTGAGTCTAGTGAAAAAACTGAATCTCAATGTTTTTTTTATTAAAGCTAATTGATAATACAAATCTTCTGCATATAAAAGCTGGACTTATGTATCGAATGAAATGTACTACTAATTAAGTTGACATTAATTACTGCGTTTATTTATTAATTTCACATCAGATAAAAAAAAGTGGTAGTGTAAATTTTTTGGGGGGAACTAAATTAATTAAATACGAATTTCAAACTTGAAAACTGAAGACGAGCGGAGGATGAAAAAACCACTAAATTAGATTAATTCACCTTAAAAAATAGCGCTTTTCAAAAAGCTCTTCTACCCATCTAAAATAAGCTAACAAGCAGCCATAAAAAGCTAAAAAATAAAGAAAAAAAAAATCCGTTCATCATGGATCCAGCGAAAAGTTGGTCACGAGACTGTACAGCGCGAGTCGCGGCCATCGACGCGCCGTAAATAAGTCGGCGGGTGTCATTGAGATTTTCGGGCGGGGGCGCCAACTCGACGCGGCGCGATCGCCGGTGCCGATTGTCCCGGGCCATTTGTCCGCGTTAAGGCTCATCAGAGCCGCGTCAATCCCGGCTACATAAATTCATTTGCGCGGCCCTCGCGCCTTATTTACGGCCCTCGCCGCCGTAATTGCCGGTGTCGATGTTGGTTTAGGAGCCCAGCCGCGGAGTCGCCCCGGCGCGATCGATGCGCCGATCGGCCGTAATTAGCGAGTAATGACGGACCCTCGCAGCACCGTAACGGCCTTCCTTTTTTGGCGCCGTAAATCAAACGTCCGATTTTTATGCGAATGTAAGCTGTGATTTAAAAAATTACAGTGACCGTTGCTGTTTTATTGGTTTGATACACTGATTATGCGCGGTACATTTCAATACAATGATGATTTAAAATAAATCAATTAAAATGAACGAAAATTTTGAATACAAGTAACATTTTTATAATTTTATATCATTTATTTATTTAAACATTAAACGGTCTAAAAGCTCCGTACAGTGAAAACAAATAAGATAAGAATAAAATACAAAAGAACAAAAATAAAACTATCGTATGCGAGTACTATCGATGGTTCATAAGAATTATTTTGTATATTATATAGTGTTTAGATTAATATTTTTTTACTCTCCTCTCGCACATTGGAAAAGTCTCTCGCTTCCAGTCACGATTCAGCTAATCAAGCTTAGAGTGGCTCAATTTTCTTGAGACACAAAGTGTTTTTCAATCGAATGAAGCGATTCGCAGGATTTTAGCATCGTAAACCATTGTAATGAAATTAATGAAATTTTTAATTGCAGCCTCAATTTTGTTGAATTCCATGGACTAACCACTTAGGTATAAATTAACCATTAAGTAACTATAGTTTCATTCATAAACACCCGAACTTAAATTTAAAACGATGTGGTCATTACATTGCCTTGTAGCTGGCAGTACCAGAACAAAATTAATGCATATTCAATTACGCTTCGGCGAGCGTTAAACCATAACGCGGAGAAAAATTTTAATTGAAGTTGCTCAACTGCCCGAACACCTTTATTTTCGCACTCGGACTCGGGGCGCCTGCGTGTCGGGCGATTTTTCACGAACGCGACAGAATTTCGACAAACGACACGGCGGAACGGAACGCGCGCGAGGCCGCGACGAATATCGAGTATATAGAGTGGTGATCGCGTGACCGCGCGAATCTCCCCGATGCCGGGAGAAGAAAAAAAAGAAAGAGAAAAGTCGCGCCGCGGAAAAACTTAATGAGACGGACGTATTTAATTATTCCGCTAATTAGCGAGTCGTACGGGGAAGGCGGTTTGTCGAAAGGTGCAGTGCCGATTTTTCCGCCACCTGCGAATTTTCGCTTTTTCTTTTGGCTGTGTGGTTTTGTTGCGAAATGCCGGCTACATTTCGTCATTGTGAACTAGAATAATAAAGATGATTGATAGCTCGATTAAAGTGTTGGGGAAGGTAATTAGCTGGCCGCATGATTCCGCAATAAATCATGGGAAATTGCGATTTCGTTTATTTATCCGTGGTTACAAATTAAATGGAAAACGGTGAATTTGTAGTTTGGAAAGGTAATTTTAAGTCATTTCAGTCACATTTTACATGGAAAAAAGTTTGCTGGTTATGATGTTAAATGACAGCTCGAACATTAATTATTTCGATATCGATCTCTATATCACCACTCAAATAAAATCAATGAAAACTAATTTCTTAATTAATTCACGATCGTTTTGTAAGTAAAACTGATTTTTATTTCATGACACTCGTATGATTTTCGCAATGTGCACTACTAATTATTTATGATTCAAATTGTAATAGAATATTTGAATCACTTGTACGGCGTTTTTTATGATAATCGATTTTTAATATAATTACGATCTAAGGATAATCCAATTAATTTAATTTTCGCTTACACAAAGACATCGTATTAATTTGTTATTTCAATAATTGAATCATTACAATAAATAAATCCTGTCCGAGAATTTGACCGAAAAAACAAAAGTACATTTTTTTAATAAAAATGAGTTCATTTCAAAACTATTATAAGAAAAAAGACCAATAAAATTACAATTTACTAAATTTACCAAAAAAAGAGCATCTTTGATTGAAAACTGTTAAAAGGAAAAAATTATCGTAATATCTCGAAAACATTTTCATCACTATATTACCGCACTTCCTCTAAGAGGAAGCGAAAGTGTATACCAAAGTGTGCAGTAACGAGTAATCGCAGAAACGTTTCACCGCTGCAAAAACGGCTGAAAATTCCTCGGCTCGTATATACACCCGGCGAATAATCCCCGATAGCAAAGTCGATTCCTCAAGCCGGCCAAGGAGCGTACGCTTGACTAATAATCCGAGCGGCCGGGCCCATTCGTATCCCCCGCCGCCCCTTATCTCGGGCCCCGGCCGCTGCCTTATCTGCCCCGAAATTAATCAAGGCCCCCGCGGCCGGGGGGGAGAATTTGTCGCGCGCGTCGCGCGAAACAAATGGCGGCCGCGCGCCATTGTGCGGCGTTAATGGACGGCAGGTGCGCGGCGAGAGTCGCTCGCGCGCGTGCAGCGACCACCGCGGCGCGCTGAAAAATCGCGGGGCATCCGACGAGGCGCGCCAGCTCGCCTATAGGCCCCGGCCGCGAAGCCGGGAATTTATACGTTTCAATCACTGGATATTTACCGAATTCTGCGCGAGCGAGGGAAACGCGTTGGCTCGCGCTGCACTGACATATTACGTTTTACTGGGGAGGGCGGATTTCGTTTTTAATAATAAGTTTTTTTATTTTACATATGTGGAAATTTTACTTTCTTGTATGTTATTGTTTTATTTTCATTTTATTTTGAATGAGGCACTTATACGTCGTAATGTAGTAATATTTGAAAAATAATTGTTTTGTACTTAAAACAAATAATTTACATAAGTCAGGATATTTATCTTCTAAATTGAAAAATTTTAATGAAAATAGAATATCATTCACCGTGTAGATGGTTTGACACATCATAAGATTCCTTCCCTCATAATCTTCAAAATGTGGAAGAGTGAAAAACCACTCGAAACGAGTGATAACACAGCCAATCGAGTTTCGAGTGGCTGTGTTTTTTCTGAAAAAGAGTGATTTTTCACTCGAATAGAGTGATTTTCTGAATTTTTCACTCTTCTACATTATCAGAGTTATGTATGCAATTGGATAAGGTTTAAGATCGTTGTATATATTAGAAGAATTTTTTTATTACATTCATTATTATTCTCTTGATTTCTTTGATACGCTATAGAGAGAAATAAAATGATGCATTGATTTTACTACGACAATCTATCATATGTGAAAAAAGCTGTAGTGTCAACAATACTATTCACAGTCAACAATAATGGAAAAATAATCTCTCATTTATAATTTAAAAATTTACAACGTATAATTAATAAATTGCCTTTCAAAACATTTTTAGCATGATATTAAAGAAAATTCTTAAGTAAAATTCTCTAGCAATTTATAAACAATTTCTTAACTGTTATAAAGTGCATTTAAGTTTACTATACGGAAATTTTCTGTAAATATGTTTGACGTGCACCAACCGAGATTGCAAAAGCATAAAATAAACGTTAACGTTCGAAAATTGAATACTCTTAAGAAATATTATGTCAGGTTACGTGTGGCGCAGGTCAAGTGAATGTACACAAAGGGATACGACGGTGTAGGCGCGCGTACACGCGGTAGAAAATTTAAATGTTCGAAAATATGGGTTACGTATTTTATGAATCTTTAAAAGACTATTATTCTCGCGCTTTTATTCTAAATTATTACGAGGAATTATTATTGCACGTTTCAGAAAAGACTTTTACGCAATATTCGACCAACTTTCAGTGAACAATAAAAATCATTATTAATCAATATCTTTTTACACATTTATTCACAAAGATATTTATACAATAAATCAAAACCCTTTTTTATTTCCAATAAAAGAAGCATTTTAAAATGTCCAATTAAAAAAATATATACAATGTATAGTCTTGCAAGTAGTACAGTTCCAAAACCGACAGACATCTAAGAAAAGTACACGTTTATCTATATAAGCAACGAAAAAGGGGTACCGTTAAAGGTAAGTAGATGAATCCGTGCGATGGCGATGAAAAGGACAAAAATCGCCGGACGCACACGCGAGCGTATTATATACGGCGCGCAAGAAGAGGCCGCAATTACGCGGGTGCCCGGGTACCTACAGCGACGCCGGCGAGTCGGCAAAAAGCCGAGCGCGCATAATTGCGCGGACGGCGCTCGGATCGAGCGGAGTTAATTGAAGGCCCGCCGTCTCGCCCCGTAAAAACGCCCCCGACCCGCTGATCGTGTCACACGCTGAATGAGCCTTATCCTGCCTCCCTCTCCCGAGGCGAAACGCTCCCTCCGATGACAGTGGGAAATCGGACTTTTTGCCCTCGCTCGGGGGTGGCTCGTAATTACACCGGGCCCTCTTGCATTATTAACTTGTAGCGGTGGAATTTTCTGATTGAACACGGTTTTTCCTTTTTACAATTTTCCTTTGCTAAATCAATTAATTTGAGGTTGAAAATGTTTTTTTTTTATTTATTTATCAAATTTTTAATAATTTTTTTAAAATGAATATACAATCAATATTTGGAATATTTTATTATTCAATTTATTTACTGAATTCCAAAAACGGATGTTTTTATTGTACTATAAATCGCAATAAACGCATTTGCAATTATTATTTTGTAAAGAATTTTATACTTTAATTTGTATTAATAATAATAAATAATAATAATAATAATATTTTTTAAACCGGAATCTGCATATTTAAAGAAATTAATAGTAAGTATTTATACTCCTCGTTTAGTAAATCTTAAATCGAGGTAGCGATTAGTCAGAGTTAGGATTAGTTTTTGTTTTTAAATAACCATCCGGAAGATAGGAGAAAATTCTAAAATTAAGAGTAATAGTGCAATTTAATACGACACTCAAATCCGCTTACAGCAAGGAAAGATAGATACGAAAGTCATAGGCGTTTAGTCTTACCGGCTTCGGGTGGTATCTACTTGCGTCTCGGTGATATGTTTAGCGATTATTCATTTTTTTCCTTTCATTTGAACGCGTAGCCCATACAAAAGATACCACGCGTATTATTTAGTGTATTTCTCTATCCTTTTTTTATGATTTAATTTTTACGCTAAAAATACATTTGTAACAACAAATGCAACGGTTTGTTCTCTAAAAATAAAAATAAAACTTCTAGAGTGAAAACCGAACTTAAACAGTCTCAGTTTTTTTTTAAGAAAACCATTTTTCATTTAAATGGAGAGTAAACAAAATTTTTTAATTAACTCATACTTATTGCACTTTTATTTTCGTTACGAAATTTTTTTTCATTTTGCAATAAATGGCACACCCCACGAATCTTCTGACTTTATTTTCCTAAATTCTCTTTCTAAATATCATAATTTACAAAAAAAAAAAAAACAGTTACACCGTTCTCAGTGTCCTATAGTACGATGAGTATCATTCTCAATGCAGACTCGAATCGAAGCGAATTTCGCAGGAGCAAAGTCTCGCTGCCACTTGACCCCCGTGCGCGACTCGGGGGACTCGAATTTTCTCGCGCGCCAGCGCTTGCATCACGCGGCGAATTTCTCTCGGCCACGTCCTTGCGGCGGCGAGCGCGTGCACGTGCGCGCCCGTAAATCCGTCGCGCGCACAACGGCCGTTTCCGCCTCGGGTTCCGCGCGGCCGCGGAGGAGAGCCTCGCGACGCTCATTGTTCGGCGCCGTTGCGTAAGCTGCGGGTACTGCCCCGCGGCCCGCGGGGGGATCCGCTTTACGCGGGAATCGCGCACCTGTTCGCCGAGCTTTCACCGTGTACGCCGACTTTTAGGCTGCACGAGTGGGCGGCGGATGCTGAATTGCGGCGACGTCGAAAGTTTTCCTTTTTCCGCTGTGGCTGTTTTGACGGGTTCGAGTTAAAGTTGAACGTTCGTTTGCTGTTAGTCTCTTTCACTGTAGTACTTCTCGTTTGAAATATCTTCTTTCGGAACGTACTATTTAAACGTGTGATTTGCCCCTATATAGAATAGAATAGAATAGTTTATTATTGTAAAACGTATTTACAAATGGTTTAAATTACAATCTTAAAATACAT
>JAXIUT010050364.1:0-11014 GCA_035586675.1 Eurytoma californica | reverse complement strand
TACTTATTACTCCGAATAAATTTTTATAAATATAAAATGACTCTGCATAGGTTATAAAAAATAACAGGAGGACTTTTTAATTTCTTTTTTTAGTATTAAATTTTTTTACTATTTTAATGCTTTTTGCTATTTGATTAATCTGATTTGATATTATAAGCCAACCTGCATTATTTAAAATCAAAGTTGCTTATTTTTAAAATCTACAATACAATTTATTTTTAATTATACAGCATTAGTACGACTAGAATCCTCCACAAAGTTCCATAATCTTCAAATTCACTTAACGAGCGAAGAAAATGAAATTCCTCCAGTGAGGTAATTAAAAGCCTATTATAAGTAAATCCTAGAATACTCACACTATATTAATGACCTCAAATACACGTGGCCAAAGAATAGACGTGGGTTTTATGCGAGCATCAGGCATGCATACTACATTAGTATGTAGCTAGTAGCTGATCACAGACATCTCAATTGCGCAAGACGTTGACGCGCTTAAGCGGCCTAATCCGCGAGTTAGTTTCGCTTATTGGAATTCCCAGAACATCAGGGTCATTCATAAACGATCGAAGTCGAGTCTAGCAAATAGCTTTGTATGGCGAACTAGATCCTCGGAGCTCCCAGAAAAATACTGACAAGTAAATAGAGAGTGATAGAATTATTTTGTATCCGTTAATATGAACAATTGCTCTACAAAAATGATCCTTTACTAACCTTTATTAGTAACAAAATTAGTTAACAAATTACAATAATTGTGTTTTTTTATTTCAACAGATTATTTTTATGTACTTGAATAAGTCTAATAAAAAATCTCTTTTGGTATTTTATTAATTGTTTCATATCAAATTGTCAATTTTCAAAATTTCTAGATATTCTTTAACCATTCTTTACGGTAAATGGTATGTTTAAACGGTTAAAGTATTTTTAATCAAGTAACAGTTTATAAAGTTAGGCAACGGACAAATTAGATCTAATTAGGTACAGGTCCATCTAATTAAAGCCCCGATCGAATTACGTAACAAAGTGCCGGCTCGACGGTAAAATCATTAAACGCTGATATTAGTTGTTCGTCGGCAATGCCCTATAAGTTACCGCCTCGGTTATAACAGTATTTCGTTAATTAGTTTGCAGGTGTTAAGATAAACTAAATTTTAATCTGCATAATTTACGATTACGTAAATGAGCTGCCGCCGCCGGTACCAACGGCTAAATCCCGTCGATGTATTCGATTATGAGCTTCGCTCGCTGCGGTGATGCGCGCCTCCGCGAAGTGTTACACAGAAAATTTTCTCGCCCGACTGACACGTGCCAATACTTGAAGCAAACTACTACGCTAAGCTGCTCGAGGCTGGGCGACGAAGTGATTTGCAAAAATTTTTCTGGAGTAACTTCTTTTATCGAGTCTGTCGCAGCTTACGACGGTATAGTCAAAACTCGCTCTTTTCAGCATCGTCTTGGTACGATTTAAAATTTTAAGTTTCAATTTTTATTGTGGCGCTAAATCAAGTTTGAGCTTTTATTTGGATAGAAAAGTACTTAATATAGTAGTATACTTTTAATTATTTAAGATAAGATTCTGGTGAAATTTCGCAAAAAAACAATTTTTAATTTATTTATTGTTTTTTTTCAGAAAGCTTTTCAGAGTGAATTAAAATGTTGCAGCCAAGATTTGTTTGTTTTGAATATATGAACGTAATCTTAACTGATAGTAAAAAAAACTGTTTCTCCAAAACAACGCTGCAAAATCTATAAACACAAATGACTTCCCTTCAAAGTTGACTGCTGGTCATAACATAGAAGAAGCCCATGAAAGTGGATGTCTAAACATTTTTTTCGCGCCGGCAGATGCACGAAACGACTCGTGAACGTTGGGAGGATGGAAAGAAAGTGAGTTTACCGCGGCTGCCTCATTCGCTTTAACGACTGCGACGCGGTAGCGGAAAGCCGGGGCAGCTGGTATATTGGGCGATATTCGATTTTCAGCTTTTGCGGGACCACCAAAAGTCTGCCGACGGCCGAAATTTCCACTAAGCGGCACTTCGCAATTAAAGTGGGTACTACGAGGATTTAGTGCGTATAAAATTTTTAATGCAGTAGGGAGTAGGGAAGTAGTTATGGGTAGACTGGTTAATTAGTCGATGCAAAATTCAATTACAAAATGAAATTTTGAATGTCATGAAAACGTAAGCATAATTAATGTGATGATGTAATAATAAATTAAACTTTAACATTGAGAAGATAAAATATTTCATAAATTTAATCGTGATCATAATACGGTAACGGCAAATGAAATGAACAATGTGAAAGCATATGGTATACCTTTGAAATAAAATATATATTGAAAAGACAATAGCATTAATTAAAAGATATGTCATTTAAAAACTGCAAAAATATGTCGAAAAAAGAAATATGCGAAAATATGCGGAATGAAAAAAGTACTACTACGAGGCTACTACAAATACTCTAGTAACAAAATGTATTGAAACTAATGTAGAATTATATACAAGGTTTCCCTTTTTAAATTTTCTTGTAGAATATCTTTCTTGATAAGTCTATGTGATAAAAAAAGTTGTAGACAAAAGTTGCGGGGGGTTAGAGGGTGACTTCTGATGGTGACCTTTGATCTTGAACTTCATTTTTAAGATTATTTGAAGGTCAATCTGTTTTTTTTTCTTTTAATAAGATAATACTTTTCACTTCAGACTTGAAATTTTGTATTCGAATGTGCAGCCACGTGTAGAGGCCAAAGCGACCCGCGTAGTATAAAATCTCTTTCAAAAATGTCAATATTGATATCGATATAAGAGTCTGTGCATACTTATAATAAATTTAAAATCTTCTGGGCATGGTTCAGGGGTTTAGATACTGATATTGACATTTATTGTAATTTCCCCCTCTTTCAGAATGTAACATATGTATGTAGCATATGATGGAACAAGATTGACCTTTAAATAATCCTAAAAGTGAAGGTCAAGGTCAAAGTCAAGGTTTCCATCATATGTTCCCTCTCTGCCCCAATATCTTCTATCTTCGACGTTTTTGTTATACACGTTCGACTATAAGAAAGATACTCTGTATATAAATAGTTTGTTTGTTATTGATTAGAAGAATGTAGATACACTTTATCAGCCATGAATCGAAATAAAAATGCGCAGTTATTAACAGACCAAGCCGAACGTTTCCGATATCGATTGCATACTGCAGTTCGCTAAAAAAAGACTAATCCTAGCGAAAGTAATATGATATATGTATCCTTTTTCAGGGAAGGTCGAAGTCCCATGTCAACAGATATATACGGCTTGGCTGTCAAGCCCAGCGTGTCGAGTTGTTGATCAGCCGGGCGGCGTTATTGCGTCAAATCCCAAATCCATCTCCTGACGCTGGAGAGGCCGCCGTCCCGCATGCAGCGGTGATGCGAAATTAAAAATGAAAAGACCAATTGCGCGATGTTTTTAGCGGGTACGTTCGTGAAACGACGCACGGCCGCGAATTTTGCCCATTTTCTGGTGATGAATCGCGCGAAATTTCAATCTTTTTTTCCATTCAATTTGTTTCGATTTTTTGGGGAGTCTATATTTTTTCGGATGTTTGTACTTGATTTAGAGAGGCTTTTGTTAATAACGACATTTTTGAAGTCAGGTAATGACAAATCATTTTTATTTATTGAGCGATATCTCGACTAATTTACTCGTATATTGGACGACCAACGATAAATGTTATTTTTGTTTATTTATTTATTTATTATTGTGTCGTCTCATATATATTTAAATAGGAGTCAATATAAAATGAGATATACAAAAGCCTCTCTTAAATGGTAATACATCTACTTGTTTATTTTGAACTACTTTAAATCTGATATAAACATTTCTCAAAAATATTTCATAATTTTTTAAATAAATCATTTAAAATATTCTTTTATTAACATAATACAAATATTTTATTAACTATTATAACTATTTTATTTTTAAAAATTGTTTATATTACCGCCAGAATAATTTTTACAATTTTATCGAGCACACTTATTGCACATAAAAATACGAAGAATAAGACGTCGCCCTCTTATCGTAACCTAATATTGAAGGCGCGCATTTCCCCCAATATTAGGAAACAAAAAGGAAGAGAGCGAAGACGAACGAGGCGAGCTACGGGTGCGGAAACAGCGAAACGGGAAAAAACACATCATCGATGCCACGGCAAGATATACCCGCCGAGACTTACGAGACTTACGCTGCACGAAGAGTACCCACCGGAATAAGGTCATAGTTTATAGCCCCCCTTTCCCCTCGGTATGTTTACGAGATTACGCTTGTCCACCGCCTTATTGGACCGTCGGCTCGGATTCCGGTTGTGTCTCACGATCGTCGATCATAAACCTTATACAGCATTATTCCTCGAAATCAGGCCGGCCGTTTTTCGTCCCTACGCATGTCCCACCCGCTCCTCACGCAGTCGGCGGAACCGAGAAAGGAGGAGGGAGCCTCGTCGCGATCATTGGCTGCTCGGTCACGTAATGCGCGCGATTTTGGAATTTAGAGGGAAGAGCGAGGAAAGATTAATGGACGGTCCCTGAGCGTGATTATGTTGTACAATGCGGACGGATGATTGATTGCAATTGAATCCCACCGCTGTCACCAGCTCGTGGTACTTCTCTCGTAATTATAGGTAATGTAAGAATCCTTCTTCTTTTGTAGATTCATAGGGTGCCTTCGCGATGAAATAGGCGAGTCGTTACTGAGATTAGCGTGGAATAACGTAGATACATTTTTTGTTTATTCCAGAAAGTTAACTTCTTCTTACACGGTACTTTTTATATGATTAAGCTTCAATTTAGGTATTTTTTTTATTGTGATGTTAGGTAGTATGCTATAAAGCATAGTAGTAGCGTTCCAAATTTTGTTTTAGCATTTATCTTCAATTTAAATAAAGTTCAATTTAAATAAAGTTATAGTAAAAATAAGAAAAATATCCGTGTACAGATATGCGTACAAGTACAAGAAGAGGTTAAACTTGAATTATTGGAATAAACGCAAAAATCTTATAATTACAATTTCTCATGTAGTGAAATAAATAAATATTCCTTTTTACTTACCTTTTTGACTTTGAAACTGCATAATCTGTATGAATTAATTTACAATAATTGATATCGTCAAAAGTATACCATTAAGCCAAAATTTATTACTTATACTCTACATATTTACAAAACAATTATTTTGCGATTCCTATTAGAATAAGTTACAATTAATCGAATAAATATTTACAAAATCGACATTAAATAACCAATTTTATTTAAAAAGCAAAACACATTGTTATTATAATAATACGTTTCTCTTTCATTTGCTAATTATTCGTTCGAAAATCTCTTCCGTTCTACCATCTAAAGTACAACTATTCTGCATAAAAAATATTGTTAAAAAAATTGCTATAAGATTACAGTATTACAATTTTGACAACCAAATAAGTAGAAATACATTAATATCTTCTTGTAATACACAGGAATTAATGCATTATACTTTCTTGTGTTTTTAAGAAAAACACTCACTTTCATCCATCTCAACATCAAAATAATAAAAAAAATTATAAAATAAAAATACTGCTGCATATTTTCTCGTATTTTTCTATAAGAAATCACCAATTAGCCGTAGCTATAAATTGGCCAGTTACTTTTCGAAAACCAAAAGTGGACAGTTATTAGTCAGTAACTGACCAAAAACTAGTTTAACATAACCTAAAAATTAATGATTTCCCCCAGAATTATTACAATGCACTATTCCACTCGTTCTCATTTACCTACACAATTTTTTAAATTTCAAAGAAACCTGCAAGTTCGAATCGAGCAGTCGAACACGCGTCCAAAATGTTCTGCATTACCCTTTCTTGTATTTGCAAAAAAACAGTCACTTTCATTCATCTCAACATCGAAATAAAAAAAAACAATTCATCCTTTCTTAAAAAGTCGATGGAAGAGGGTTGTGAATCATTTAAAAACGTAATATGATTGGTTCACGAGTATCCGGTTATATGGCGCCAAAATTCAAAAAGTTTTCTAACCTCAAAAATTGTAATGGGTAACGTAAATACGTATAAGAAATTTGAGCGCGCGAAGCGAGTTGGATTTTGCTAGTAAAATAAAAAAATACTGCCGCATATTTTCTCGCATTTACCTAGTAGAAATCCCCAATTAGCCGTAACCATAAACTGGCTAGTTACTGATCGAAAACCAAAAGTGGTCAGTAACTTGACAAAAACCAGTTTAACATAATCTAAAAATTAACGATTTCCACCAAAATGATTACAATGCACTATTCTTGTGCTCATTTACCTACCCAATTTTTGAAATTTGGAAAACCTTAAATTCAAAACGAGCAGTCGAACAGTCGCGCCCCACGGAATCACACGCGGTATCTCGTCCACGACCGCCGCATTCGCGACAATGTCCCTAACGTAACCGCACGTCGAAGGCCATTCTCGATTCACGATTACCGGTGGCGACGGCTCGGTCGCCCCCGGGAGGTAGTCGCAGTCGATCAGTGGTTAGAGTCCGCGCTCGGTGCGGCCGCCAGTGAGGCGGTCAGTCGGCTTCGCGCTGCAGCACCCGGCTTCCTCCTCGTGCTCACGGCTAGACGAGGCACGGTGCAGCAGCCTCCGTAGCGGTGACGCCACCAGCAGGTTTACCTGTAAGCAGATTACGGCGACGTTACACAGATTGTCGGGCGAACGAGCAGATGGCATGTGCACATGGTTACAAAAAATATATATAGATATTTAGAAATATAGAATTATTAGTGATTAACTCTTTCAGAAGTAAATTTCTGAAAAAATTACCAAATAATTTGTGGTTGTTATAAATTTTTTATTTTTGGAAACTTCATTTTTAATCTTAATTTTTTACAGTTTCTATTAAGTGTATAATAAAATTACTTATAACGATAATTCGAGATGGAAAATTATTCTTTTGAATCTGGTTTTATGGTTATGTTTGGCTACCTAAATGAATTCTTGATATTAAAATAAAATGAGCCAAACTAGATTAGAATCGTTTAAGTTAATCCTGAGATCTAGGTGGCTAAACTCACACACACACACACACACGCACACGCACACGCACACACACGCACGCAAGCACACAGTACGCGCGCACACACATCGGTACATATATTTCTTGAAAACATTATAATTTGATTCAAAACACTTCATAACATATTTACATTTATTTACTATCATAAAGCCCTTTCTGTGACGAAGCAAAATGAAAAATAGTTTCTAAATTTAAATATATCTTGGTGAAGAAAGATAAATGATTAAAAAATGTAAATATTGATCTCCTGCGAAATCTTATTACAAACATTATTTTTAAATAAATCAAAAATATTTAAATTAATTTAAATTGCACAGACATTTTACGATAAGTGCCACTAATTCCTCTAATTCCACGCTTAATATCAGTAATTTAGATTGTAATAGTTCTGCCGTTATACTGTAATCTATCTTCATGTGGGACTTATCTGATTTTCTACTAATACTAATTTATGCCAAAGCCTGATAACAATAATATGTGCAGTGTACATTCGTTATTCCGTGCACACAATTTACTATTGATCTTCAGGAAAATCTTCTTAATTTCATTGCAATTCAAAACAATTCCAAAAGATTGATAATTAAATTTAATTTACACTGCGGAGATAACAATACATTTTTTTCAACAATTTCTCGTCAAATCAGAAAATGTGTTCAATCTCCCATGCAAAAAGAAAATGTATAAATAAATTACCACGGTGAATGTAAACATCGCAAAGCTATCAGAGCCGGCACACAAAAGAATTTGGAAACACTGCTGTATCCCCAGTGCCCGATCGCAGCGAAAAAAAATGCCTGTCAAAGAGACTACTCCCGGGCTGAAAAATCCGTGGGAGCCGACGCGTCGGGCCTCGGGCGACTGGAAAATCAAAAGAGGACGGCCGAGCGAAAGAGAGAGAGAGAGAGAGAGAGAGAGAGAGAGAGAGAGAGACGGGACGGGACGGTCTGCCATAAATAAATCATGACGGCGGCGCGCGACGAAAAAAAGGAAGGAAGACGGAGAAACGTAAATGTATTCATGAGTCGATTGGCTCCCTCGGCGATCTAAGGGGAGGGGGCCGAGGGTACGTTATATCACGGAAAGTCTCGGATGAAGGAGCAAATGGACGTACGCCCGGCCAGATCTATTAGAGCGGGTGGGGGTGAATCGAGAGATAAATAAAGATCCGCCCGCGGGATTATCGGGGCCGAGTTGCATTGTTATTGCCGGCTATCATTTCCTGATGGGGGACCTTGAGTTATTTATGATTTTTAAAGGATCCACTCTTTTATTTTACGTACAAGAGATTTTTTTTTTGTGGGAATAGCAGAGGAGTACGTTGCGACTAAATCGCTGGTTTCATTGGTATGTCGGATGTTTATCAGGGAAATCCCCGACGTATCGTCAGTTTTTCATGTAGCAGTTTTGTGCTTTTATTCCATTTACGCTTTGCATTTTTTATTGGTAAATATTTATCTTGTGCTTATCATACTTGATTTTATAATAAATCAACCATTGTTAAGTCCTTATATTTGAATATATGTATAGATAATATAGATAATTTTAGGAACGAATTAATTTATTTAAATAAATAATTATAGAATTTTTTGAAAATTGCATTTGCTTTTTGTTTGAGAGAAATAAAAAATGTCAAAAAGAAAATATTTTTTAACTAAAAAAATAATTGGAAATTTTACTCTATATCTAAAAATAAGAGAAAACGGATTTTTGTGACTTTCGTTCGATACAATTTTCAAATTAGAGTTTTTTGCGTCGGTTATAATGAAATAAAAAACATCTAAAGGGATTGAGTAAAAACAATGCGACACTAATGGAAAATCTGTTTGTAACAGATTCGAAACTCTATTAGTCGCGACCCTTTTGCACAGATGTATGTCAGCGAATAATAAGAGAAATTTCCGAAAATACTATCTGGTTTATCCCGAGGAAATGATAAAATGTATAAGAATTGGATTAATTCATTATAGCCAGGAAGTTTTAGGTTTAATTTTCTTTTCTCCCTGATTCATAGTTGAAATTAGTTTTTTTTATTAATAAAAACTTATATCTACTAACATCATGTAACTTTCTCCTACTTTTATTCAAGTTGTTATATCAAAAGTTTGTAGAAACAGATTATTTAATAATAAAAATGTAATTGTTATTATTGAAATCAATAAATAAATCTTGTTAAAAGATAAACGCAATTTTTAATTGAGATTGCTTTATTTAATGAAGGGTAGTGTTAAAAGTCTTTAACGTATTAATTTCCCCAGTAGAAAGTTCCTAATTAGGACTTAACGGAATAATTGAATTACTGGGCTTATTAAATGTGCTCTCATTCTTGGTCAGTTTGAAACCGCTGTCTATTAGCGGTTCGATACCGCCATCACCTATACAACTACACAGCGAATATTACTTCGGAAATCCTCAGCAATTAAATTATCAAAAAATGTACTTGTATCAAATCGAACTTGTATATAATGTGTAAATCCTTTATCTATTTATGATTTATTATTGTACTATCCGGTAATAATCAATTAGTCAAAGGATTATTAATTGCACTTTCCGGAATATGAGACATAAATCATTTCAGGCTCACGCGCACTAAATACGTCAATAGCAATCTTCTATATTGATTGCAGCACATTCCTTACTATGGCAGAGGGTTTCACCTTTGGATCGTAGAAAGAGGGTCCAAACTTCGGATAATGTTTAATTGCTTCTTCCTAGAGGAAGCTTTGTGATATTTTTCTATAATTAAAGTTATTGCTATAACAATGTTCAAAGCCATAGTTAGCTAAAAGCTTTTAACTATTTTATCTAACATTTGCTATTTAATTCTTCAAAAACTTTGAATATTTTTAATGTTTAAAAACATACCAACAAAGTTTCGGAAAATTTCGTTTGTCAAAGGTGATATTCTCCTGGATCAACATCAAAACATCTAAATAACTGTTTTTATTAACATGGTAATTCGCAGTTAATCAAGTGTTCTTCGTTAATAAGAGGCAACTGCCATAGTTAGTTAATCATTTTTTTAGTATTAAGACAATGCTTAAATGTTGTTTCAATTTCCGTTTTGTCCATCTTTAGATTTAATATTATTTTAAAATAATATCTTAACCTAACAAAGCAAGTCAAAATTTTAAATGTGAAAACCACTGCATCAACTATAATGATTCTTCCTTTTTTTTCTAGTATTTTTTTTCCTTTTTAAAATTCAACAAGAGTGCATTTCAAACTGATGCCTTCATTAATATTTAAAAAGGCTCTTATTTAAATTCCAAGGGTACTTCCACAATGTACTATCATTACAAAGTTACAAAGTAAGACAGAGAAAATAACCGAAACGTTGAAAAAAGAAAACAAAAAACTAGGGCGCAACGTGAACCACCTGACGAGCGTGTCAAAACCATCATTAACAATAGCACCTTCTCGGCGTGCATAATCTCTCGCCGAAGCGCCATCGATTTCGCGGTAGTGCACGCAAGAGGGAGATGGAAATAGAAAGAGAGAGAGAGAGAGAGAGAGAGAACGAGAGAGAGAGAGAGAGAGAGAGAGAACGAGAGAGAGAGAGAGATAGATAGTGAGAGAGATAGTGAGAGAGGAAGATATAGAAACAGTAAGAGAGATAGAGAGAGTATGAGAGAAAATGAGAGAGAGAATGGGAGAGAGAGAATGAGAGAATGAGAGTGGTATAGAAACAATACGAGAGAGAGTATGAGAGAGAGCGAGTATGAGAGAGAGCGAGTATGAGAGAGCGAGAGAGAGAGAGTATGAGAAAGAATGAGAAAGAGAGTGTGAGAGAGAGCGAGAGAGAAAATGAGAGTATGAGAGAGAGAGGGTATGAGAGAGAGTATGAGAAAGAATGAGAGAGAGAATATGAGAGAGAGCGAGAGAGAAAATGAGAGTATGAGAGAGAGAGGGTATGAGAGAGAGTATGAGAAAGAATGAGAGAGA
>JAXIUT010050343.1:0-11019 GCA_035586675.1 Eurytoma californica | reverse complement strand
TGCAGATTTAAAATCTAATTAGTGCTTTCATAAAATTATATTGCAAATTCTAAAAGGCAAGTAGTACTTAAATTTTACATTAAAATTACAATAATTTATTATTCCGATTCACATTTCAGACATAATTTTCGTTACAAAGCGAAGGAAATGAATACAACTTTATACATAATACCGCATTAGACAGTTAACTTCAAAGCATTTTCGATTTCAAAATAATTGTATTCATCATCATTCAAATTAGTTTCACTCTGATTAACTTGATGATGCATTTTTGGGTCAAACTACAGGAAAATATCCGTCCAAAAAAATGACTGTAACTTTGAATCGAAACGCATTACGATACGCTAACACCGATGCAAACGGTTCGCGCTCTCGGTCACGTATGAGAGGCTTTAAAATTTCCGACTTATCTTTTAGTGCTCGTGGCGCGCGCGCGCCGCAAATCACTTTTCACCTCATGAATAAGAGACACCTCGAACGCAGACACTCGACGCCCCAAAGTGTAATTACTATGTACTCGCGCGGAAAAATTTATTTATCCTTCCTTTTTTCTTCTGTACCGAAGAAGAAATCGATGACCGCTACGTTCCGGCGGAAAACAATGTTTGTGCTTTCTACGAGCCGATGCGCGCAAGTATTTAAAAAGAAAAAAATTATTCATGAATTATGAATGGCCGAGGAATGTTGAATTCAAATTTACGACCACGACGTCGGTTTGTTAATGTAATAAGCGCGAAAGAGTTTCTACCGCCGATGTTTTATGCACGCACACTAGCGGGTCCTTGCGCGATTGCTGCTGAAAAAAAATGTGCGTTTGCGATTTCGGCCGCCGCTAGGAAGCAGTAATTGAATGATAAATTTCCGTCTCGCCAAATCCCTATCTTCCGCCATTCAAATGTTGCAATAGAAATGTTTCTTAAAAAATAAACGTCAGTAGAATATTTGTTCGTCCGTTCAGTCATTATTCAACTTTTTGCCGCTCGAATTTTGTTTATAACGCAATTAACCCGTCTAATAACGAATTCCTGAACATAATTAATCGCGCGCATAAACATGATAAAATATTACATTTACTCCTCTGGCGGAAAATATTTAAATGAATAACAAAAAAGGCATCCAAATTCCGTTGAGTAACGAATTAATCGAAAGTTGTCTAATAATTATGACATCCGCGAGAAAAATAATTTGCCCAACCAATGCAGAAATAATAAATTTCTCAATTAGATTTGCGAAGCTCGTGGTAAATTACGGGCCACGGGGCAGGTGAAGCGCGCTCCTCGATTTTCCCAACCGGCCTCTCATTAGCCGTCACTCGTAAAAGCAGTGAAAACCGGGCATCGCGCGCCTGGTTGGAAAGTCAACGCGCCGTTCATTGTCCCGCCGCGGGAGCCTTTCGAATTTTCGCGCCGAATCGATCGGACGTTATTGACGCGCGCACGCGGCCGGCATCGCATGACGCCCGTTTGTATATGCACGGAATTTTCAAGTCTGTCGGGGGGAGGGGGCGGATTTTTGTCCCAGCCGGCCGTTGCGATTGGCGGCGAATTAAATATTCACGATGACGAGATACGTTTACTCGGCTCGCAATGACTCTTTTCGCGTCGTTCGCGGCGTAATCGATTAACGGAGTAGGTTTATTGAGACTGCGGCGTCGGCATTGTTCAGTGCTGCGCGATATGTGCGTTGAAAAGTCGCTAGAAAGTTTCAGCTCTCGATGCGGGATCGAGTTCTGGAATTTGTGAGATTTTGTCAACGAGCGGCTGTGATTAGAAAACTGTGCTGGCTGATCGAAGTTCACAGCGATTTCCTGTCTTATTTGCTGAGATAAAAAAATTGGGAACATTTTCATTTTGCCCGATTGACAGTGTATTGAAAAATAATCGATAAATATGGCTTTTCTATTTTTAATTTAAGAAATAATGAATGAATTAAAGTATTTATCAGATTGAGATGTCACCATAGAATAGTATACATCTATATAATATAGAATTATTGTGATGTCATGCACAATTTCAACTTTATTGTTAAACATTTAATCGAAAATAACAGAAAATTCATGTCATTTATTTTTCAGTTGTCAGTTCTATCAAATGGATATGTGTGTGATGTAATCAAAATTAATTTTTTTCATGATGTTATACACAATTGTAACAGAAGAGCAGCTTATCTCTAGTAGATCCAATTTAGTATTTGAAATTAAGTACTATTAACTGGATCTTTTTTATTTAAATTTTAGAGATTTTTTATTTAAATAAGTCAACAGATCATTTCAAGAAAATTAGATTGTAATTTTTTTTTCATTTAAAATTAATCATATACGTGATTCGAATTACAAATACTAGATTTAATCTACGTTTTTAATCTATTTTCATTTTCAAGTAATTGTATGAGGTGCTTTCAAAATAAAATGGATATATCCAATTTCGTAATAAACAAATGCAAGCAGTGATTACTGCATCCTTTTAATAATTTCACGTTCTCAAGTCTAATCGATAACAAAAAATATTATGACGCAAACCATAATGACACGCCTGTATTTTCTTTTCCTAATATACCTTTTTGTTAGCAAATTCAAATATTCTCATAATTTCTGTATGAAAAAATTGTCGAGTGAAAGCTCACATATGGTTTGGGTATATTCATAAATCAGCCGTTCCATTAGAGTAGGGTGGGGGCGACAAAAAATAGTTTTGTTGACTTTTGGGGAAACTGATGCGCGCGCGTCACATGTGCACACACCAATAACGCAACCCAAACCGGCGCGGCATTAAGTCACTGCCCAGTCCAAGATTACGAATTCTTACGCGACGGGCCGATCATTACAGATTATACCGTTAAAACGCTTGTGCAAGTATTTAATGTAACGTTAGCGAAGCAAGAGGAAATTGCTCGAGGCGAAGATTTTTGACGCGGATCCTTCCTTTTTTTCCCTCGCCGACGCGAACGTATTGATTACTTAGGAGGGGAAGAAAAAAAAGGGACGTGTGCGTTGGATACCGTTATTTCGTCGTGTGGAAACGCCGCTTCTTAATTTCATTACATCGAGACGTGAGAGATTCTCGAGATTTTCCGGATAACGTCGGTCCAATTATCGTTTGCTTAACGATCGTTCTCCTGGTATTTTTTGCCAAATTAAGGCGAATTTTATAATACGCGAGAGTTATGTACGCGAGGTAAAAGTCCGTCATTTGGAAGATGTAATCTGTTATGCGCGTGTAGGTCATTGTTAGGAGCATGTGAAATTGTAGGACTTCACACGACAGCGTAATGCAATTAGAATTTTAATTGTGTACGATACTTTGTAATATAACTGATTGTATAATTGCTAGCTACTCGTGTAACTTTCATCTTTTGAGTAAATACTAAATTTATGTGCCACATGTTGTAATGCAAACTTTGTATATAGAGCAAACAAAATAAAGTTGTATAGGTAACGCAGTTGCCATTTATTATCCTGGCTATAAAAAGATCATGTGCAATTTAAATGTTGGTAAATCGCAAAAGTGTAACACTTTTTGTGCTAGTATACGTACGCACTAAAAGTGTTATTTCAAAAAGCTAAATATAAAATTTCTGTATGTAAATGACATTCTAAAAATAAATGCACAGTAGTATATTTACTGCAATTTTTTTTATTTCTTCTAAAAAGTATTTGATAATTCACTTTAGAAGTGCAAGAGATAATAAAGCACAATTATTTGATTTTATTAATGTTATTTACTCAAAAACTTTGTTACCAAATATTTGAAGATTATTTTCAACGAACTATTTTTACATTATCTGTATATACTTAAATCTTAGTACTTCGACTAAATTAGGTAACTTAGTTTCTCACAAATTTATTCTATTATTATTCACTTTTTGATATACCTATATTGGAAGGCAAAGTATTTCACAACTTTCAATATTGAGGTTAAGATAACAAATGTAAACTTTCTTTACAAACTTGTACTTGTCAAACATAAGATATCAGTCAATAAGGCCTATTGCAAATAAAAAATAGACTGTGATTTTTTTTTCTCCAGTTATGAGAAAAGTAAAGTTTAACTGTAGGCAAATGATAAAGATACGTGACACGCATTATAAATATTTATCAAACATGAGTCACGCATACTTTTCAAATATGTACTTTAACATGTGCATTAACTCTCAATCTTTTATGACCTTTTAATGCACGAGTAATCAAATCAAATGTGAATTGAGAAAAACTGTGTACATTTAAACGTGTCACTAATTGATGACTAAACTTGCTTGATTCAACTGCGTTACCCCTCAGGAATAACTTAAGCGGTACAATGGAATGGTCTCGATGTCAAAGTGTGTCCACACTAACAGCTCGCTAAGAACCAAAGAGAGTAAACGGATAGTGTAATTTGATCCAGTGCACTGTTGCACTGCTTGTCCAAAACAAGCCATCAATAGAAGGCGCGTAATGCGTATGCGAGAAATGCACTCACTGTAGCTCCTGACGAAGGCGAACTGCTGTACCTCGCTGGCGGTGGTCTTGTAGTAGGTGTAAAAGGTGAGGCCGAGCAGGGCGAGTATGAGGGTCTGCAGGAGACGGTTGCGCAGGCTGAGGAAGCCCATGACGACTCCACCCCCGTAGTTCGCTCTGTCTCTCTCTCACTCTCACTCTTTTTATCTCGCTCTGTAAGCTTGCCTATCCGTCGAGGCCGTCGACGGGGCACCGGAGGCGTGGGCGATGGGAATCGAGGGCTCGGGCGAGCCCCATGCCCCTGGGGTAGGCGTAGCCGGCGGGCTCATCCACGTCGGCGCCACGGCGCCCGCGAGGTTAGGTCGGTCATGTCGCGCGGCGCGCGGCGCATCCCGCGCACCGTCCGCACCACGTCCGGGACACCACGCACCCGCGGCGGTCCTCCGTGCACCGGAGCAGGGGGGCGGGGGGAGGTTAGGGAACGCGCACGCACTCTCAACGCGGACGCGCCGCGCACACCACTGAGGGGGCCCTCGGCGACTGCTGCACACGGGCGAGAGGCTCGCCCCCCCGCGGCCAGGCTCGGCGAGACTGACTATAGTAGCCTGTGGCGTGAGTATAATGTATACGCGCACCCGTCGATGGGTATAAGGTTATGCGATCCGCTGCGGATCGAGCTGCTCCCCGAGCGCGCGCGCGCGCCAGACTGAGCCGAACTGCTGACCGCTGGCTGCACGCGGGCGGCCAGGTGACAGGTGGAGGAGAGAGCGAGACAGAGAGCGACTCTTTTTATCCTTGAGCGCGGCAACCGCCCCCCTCCCACGGGACATCGAGAGTCTTCGCGTGGATATCTCCGCTTATCGGACGTTCATTCTCTCTTTCTTGACTTGTGAGATGCCCCTTGAATGCCCGTGCAGTAGCCACGATTGTGTGTGGCTATTTTCTTGATTTTTTTTTTAATTTAAAGAATAGCTCGGGAAATGATTTACTGCCGAGGAAGTGAACTTGTCGAGCGAAAGTTTCTTATCTAGTGTGTAGGAAAGGCGATAAGTAAGCGCGCAATGTTATAATTAAATAAATTGGGTACAGAATGTATCAAGTTGCTTGCTTCGTATTTTTATTTCTTTATTTTTATACTTATATCGCGTATCCACATGGAGTAACTTTAACTGATAACGCCCTCGGCCGGATATTAGGATTGAAATTCGGAGATTTACTGCAGTAATTGACAAATTGAATTTGAATTTTAGTCGATGTAAATTTATAGAATTAATTTATTTTATAAAATGATATTGTCTATTATTGCAATAATTTAAATATCAAGTTCTAATAATCAATCTATAAATACGTCATTATGATGATTTGATTGCAAATAATGAAAATGTAGGGCGTGCATACTTAAAATCTGAGTAATGAGTTATTTTTGTTAAGTGCAAGTTTTATTTTATTGATATATTTCTTACAGCAAAAAATTAGTGTATTTTTAGTTACTTTGCAATTTAGGTTGATCCTTGTAACTGAATTATCTTTTCTTGTAATTGATATACGGAACTTCGATTCTATAAGCAAGTAAAATAATACAGCTTTTTTTTAAACTTGAAGCATCATTGCGCTATAAGTTCAGCTTACTGAAAACCGCAGACTCCGCTTCTTGGATAAGTTTGATATTTCAGACAGCGGAAATGAGGTAAATAAATGAAAATCTTGAAAAAGTATGTTCTAAAAAATTTAAACAATTTTATTAATCAATAAAATTATTGTAAAATTTATAGTTTTAATATTTTAAAAAATTTAATTGTACCTGCTGATTTTAGCACGAATAGCTATGCAGCTGCAGAAAACCATTACAGTATTTCAAGATTCAGTTCACAAATTTACGTGTACAATCGCAGATAACGGGATGTGATAAAATCGTAATGAAAACAAAAGAAAAAGTCTGAAAAAAATTCATGATATATGCACGTGGAAAGTAGTTTGCCCCGTTAAATACTTTATGTTCGTATGCATAAAAAGGATAATTATCAGGTACTACTAGGAGCCGTACGATTATAACAAAACGCTATACTTGAATTAAAAAATACAACTGTATCAGTTTTGTTATTTTTGCATTTTTCCCAAATCTAATGGGACTTTTTGTGTTTTCAATATTCTTTCTTATCAGTCAATGCTTCGATTAAGACTGTAGTTTGCGAGTTTACATCAAACACGCGAATACTTTCTTTTTTAAATAAAAATAAGTTCAACTACAATTAAGAAAATAAATTGTCCTTCAACGATAAACATATACATAAGCAAATTTTTGGAAACATATATTTTTTCAAGAAAAAAAGTGTCGGTTTATAGAAAAAAATAGTCATTTACTGTTGCCGAAAGCTTTCTCTTCGGGAAAGCAAAATTGCAATGCGTTTGTGCACTACAAGCAACCTTTCTATGCATTAATTTATTCCTACTATTTTTCATCGTTACATTTTTATGATTCGGGCACCGGTTTCGACCAGTTTTGCAGAAGCAAAAAAGGATTCGTGTATGATACAGATTGACCATTTTTAAAACTTTTAACCATTATCTGGGTTCATTTTAAGCACGTGTATTTTTAGTTTTGTCATTTTTTTACAGTTGACCCAGATAGTTCGAAGAGGCTGTTCAAGCAGGAAACTTTTGAAAAAATCTAGAGAGTTGACGGACTTGAGATATTTTAAATAGCTTTTCAAGTCGAAACATTTTTGGAAAATAGTTTCTTGTGAAAATTGCTATAGTTTCTTTTAAAATTTACTAGAAGTCTAAGAAATTTTACTATGCAATTTTTAGTAGAACTTTATTCTTCGCACACCAGCTACAATTATTGACACGTTGTCGCTATTTCAGAATTGTTCTCATATGGTCGCACTGTGAAAAATCCGAAAAATCATGCTACTTCAAAAAAAACTGCGCCGTTACCTCACTCTTCTCTCCAGTAGTGCATCTTTTCAGGCTTTCGCATAGTAAGAGTGAGCCAACTTGATTTAACATTGCAATTTCAACGAAGACTCGAGCACACCGCAATTACCTGGACCGGGCCAGGCATTCGTCAACAAATCGGGCGAAATGAATAAAAAAAAAAAACACGCGTGCACTCGCCAAATCGCTCAACGGGTTATTATTGTTCAGCCTTCGCGGAGCTTCGGTCCTTTACGGTCCTCTCCCTTTACCGCTCGCTTCTTTCCCGCCGTCGCTCAAGGGCCTTTTTTGCCCCGCCGCTTGTCTCTCGGTCTCGCTTTGGTCTCCGCACGCGTACCTCTCTCCTTATTCCCTTTTTCGGTGCCCGCGCGCGCTTTACCCGCTCCGGTTCGCCTTAATCTTTTTCCGTGCTCGCTTTTCCCTTATTTGCTTTTATTATTCTGGGTTTCGCTCGACCCCCCCACCCTTGTCCCCGCCTCGAACGACTTATTTTCCTTTAATCTCGCGGACTCGTCTCGCCTTTTCTTCTCTCCGCGCCCGCGGCCATTATCTATGCAAATATGGACTGGTCGTCCCAATTGCCGCCGGTCTAAGCGATGCAATTAGGCGAGGCTAATTTCGCGCCGGGTGTTTCTTTTTTTTTTCCTTTTTTCTTCTTTTTTGTCTTCGTCTTTGGTGGGGGTTTCAGCGGTGCCAGTGAATTGTTTCCTTTTGAGGGGAGAATGATAACACCATCTGATACTAATGTTCTAATAATAACCACGTGTGTTTTCGCTGTATAACACGATCAGAAGCGTACAAAAAATTCACGTCAAAAAATATTGCCGGGGCTTTTCCAAAGCATGGGAATGGGGATGCACGTGTGCGAGATTACAAATTTAAATGATTTTCGAGCACTCTCGGCTCTTTTTATGCTCTTCAAGGTCGATTCAATAAATCAATGTCATTATATTATGATTATTCTATTAATACGAAAATAAATTAACGAGAAGATTTTAATGAATTCAATAAAAACGAATAATCATGGATTTAGATTCGGTCATAGGGATATTTTTCTATACTATCTGCAAGCTCCTTCCGATATTTTTATTAATAGTAATTTAAAATAAAGTATAATGTAGTAAGTTATAATATTAATCATAATAAGCTAAATAATTAAGAATAAATGGTAAAAAACAGTCACTTACAGTTGCGCTTTCAAATCTACTATATAATGCATATTCGTTTGCTAGTAAGCTTTAATTCTCTTATAATAAATAATGTGCTTACTATATAGCACGACACATACATTCTTTCGAGTCTTCGTATGTTAATGTATATTTACCTACATTTAGCTGAAATTGAAAAAAAATTGAAATTACTTTGTAAATTACTTTCTCATAAGCTATTCAAGCGTGAAATAAAAGCAAGGTATACCTGTTCAGTAAAAAATGAAACTCCGGTAGCTGCGTAAATATTTCAAAAGGTGACCATTATTCATATGAGTCACCGGTGAGTCATCCTCGCCGAACTCACCCTTACAGTGAGAAAAGTAATTACCATCTAATTTTTCCTTCCCCTCCGCGCCGTCGACGCGCCGCGCCGATACTTCATTAGGCTTTCAATTAACCACCGGCCAATAGAGTACACCGGTAATATTTTACGCAACGGGTCGCTGAAATATTGTTTACATCGACTACTCGCGGAGATTTCATCAATTACGCAATCGCCGCGTATACATAAATCTGCATTTTCCGATGCAATCCTCGCCGCTCGATTTCTTCGGATCAATTGTTTTCCTTTATACTATTTCTACGACTCTCGCGCGCTTTTTTTTCATTAGTCACCCGAGGTTCTGCCCCCGTCCCGCTCTCCTATCCTTCTATCGGATATTAACCGCCGCGTTATATTCAGTAATAAATCTCGGCGTAACCCTCGAGTCCGAGTGCGTGTTATCTCGCGGGAGTTATCTCCACTGGAAACTCCTGGAGAAGTGGAAAGTTCGTAAGTAATTGCGTTTAGACGGAGCTGTCCGGAGAATGAACGTTGGACGAAAAAATTCTGTTTAATCGGTACGCGGTAATAATGCGTTTTAAGAAGAAGTTTATCTTGTACGGAAAAAAATTTCTTGCTTCAGGAAGCTATTGCATTGGATTGTTCCAAGATTATTGATTGGATTGTTTAACATTATTTTCTTCAAATAAGAACATACTTTTTTTATTTTATGGTATAATGTCATTAATGCGAATAGATTTAGCGTTGAAGCAATCAATCAATTACTAATCTTAAAAAAAATCATTTTTTTAGGACAATCCATTCCAACATTTTTTTCTCAAGTTCTTTTATTAGTTTGAGGGAATCGGATTACTTACGTGAAAAAGTTCGATTATGACTGTCTAAAAAATGTTGAAAAATAATTAATACGAATTTTTTCTTTTTTCAAATTAATATGAAGATATCACTAGTAATGAAGTAATTGTAAAATAACGCGTGTCCATTATTTTTAAATATTTCATCCGACAAAGTGTTTATTATAATTCTTCACAATTATTATTGTATAATTTTCATTTAAGTTTGTATATTATTCTGCAGGATTAAACACTAAAATTCTCAATACCCTGTGCATTTTAAAATTTTATTTTCAGTTGGTGCATGCATTATCATTCATTAAGGAATCTCTGCTTAAAGATTGTCGGATATATTATACTTTACAAACATCTTCATTCAATATTTATGTACGATAAAAAAAATGTTGTTTACGGACACGTACATTTTTCTCGGATTGTTTGTTTATTTATGACGTATCAATCAATTTCATGATATGATCAATCAATTGCTCGTAATAAAAAATCACAGTATTGTTGAATTTTGAAAATATTTCTTGTTACTCTTTCAAATTACGTGGTAAGAAATTAGAAAGTAATAATTCGATTACCTACGAATGAAGTGGCTCCACCTTGTCCTTTTCCCGCAAAAAAGAGCCTCGGTTATTTTTATACCGCGCCACAGATGTCAGCAGTCTGCGGTGAGCGGCGGCGCTCACGGCTTCGACTAATATTATTAGCACACTTTCAATGTAACTCTTTTCAAGGGACATCTGTTATTATTTTAAATGCATATTGCATTGCTAAATAAAAAATTGCAATACTTTCAATTATTGTTTAATATTTTTCAGTTTTTGTTTAGTATTTTTAAAGATATTGTACTCGGCATAGCTAGTTTTCGAGCAAAATTCTTTTTTAATTACCAAAATTTAAACTTTTTTTGTTATGCTGTTTGTAAAAAGGTTAATATTGTTCTGGATAATTAATTTAAACATCGAGGTGTACGTGTTTAATCAAGAAAAAAAATTTGTTCTGCTGTTTGTTTTGCATTTTTTTTGACAATCAAGTGTTTACGGATAAAACATTATCTCGAAAATGGAATTTTTTATTTTGTAATCAAATGCCCGAGAGGCATATTATCAGATAAACACGTGCATGGTAAACGATGATAATTGTACTGTAAGTTTATTATAAACTAAGTTTATTATAAATTCAAATTGTTTTTATTTTAAAAATTATGTATCTCAAGAAAATTCATTATTATTTATTTTTTTATTTATTTATTTAAACATTAAACGGGCTAACAGCCCATTATATAAAATTTATAAAAGGTTACAAAAATAC
>JAXIUT010050321.1:0-11024 GCA_035586675.1 Eurytoma californica | reverse complement strand
TTAAACGAAAAGAAAATAAATAAAAAGAGAAATAAACAGTACACTCGCCCTGAAACTAAACCGAAATTGTTTTGAAAGCTCACAGGAAAGATAATACGTAGAATGATAAATTCTCCTCGGTAAAATTATCTCGACTTAGGGCACTCAAGCTGCTCGCAGATAAACGAAGGCGCTGAAAGCGGATATCAGTGTCTCCGGTGACTTCCTGCGGATTCACCGCGGCGGTTCCCAGCCCGAAGACCGCACACGCGACCTCCGCCGCAGGACGGTTCGGAAGTGTACCGGAGGGCGAGGCGCTTAGCGAGCGTGCGAAAAACAGTCAGAGCAAAGGCACGCGGGTTTATTGTATACGCCGCGGTGACTTTTTTGCACCGCGACTCGGCGTGTGCTGTTATTTTCAAGCTAATCTCCCGTCTCTGCCTGAGTGCCGTTTACTCTCTCTCTCTCTCTCTCTCTCTCCCCGCCGTTCCTTTATGCGTTTCTTTCAGCCTCGCGCGCGGAACCGCTTCGCCGTCCCTTTTTTACCCCGCTTCCGCGAGATCCCGCGTGGTCTTCGCGTGCGGCGCGCGTGCCTAGCGTGACGCCTGCGACGGATCGAGAGAAATCGAGAAAGTACCTCCGAGACTTATTATTCAATAACTTTTTGCTGGTAAATACTGATTATCATATTTTTAAACGTTCGTTTTCAAAATCAAATGTTGAATTTAAAAAAAAATGTCTTTTCTTTAACTAATGACATTTAAGTAAAACTGAATGAGGTAAAAATGATGTAAATTAACAACACGTGAACGAAAATAAGGAGGAAGTAAAGAAGCAACAGACGTAGAAAGCAGATAAGATATTTTCGCAAAAAGCTGTCGGATGTTTCAAATTTAAGAAAGGCGTGATGCACTTTATTTAATGTTTTCGTTTTACCTTCAAATTAAAGGTGTGTTCCATACTTTATTCATTTATATTATTTTCTTATCGAAATTTATGATGAAAAATATATTGTAAATAAAAGTAACATAAGAAATAAATGCAAAACTTATAGATGTGCCAGAGCGCCGAAGGGCGGATAAAGAAAAATAACAGAACCGCAAAAAGAAGAGCAAAAGTGTGAGAAAAAGCTAGCCGGTGTGTGTGTGTGGGGGGGGGGAGATACCATCCTATGTGCAATAAATAGTACCTTGATTGCCAAAAATGCATAAACAACCGATCGCCTTTGAGCGAGGAAGAAAATAGAAGAGGAAAATCGGAGCACCTCGATGAAAATTGTAGTGGAGCACGCAAAACCTGTCGAAACTAGTGTGGGAATATTTAGGGCCCGGTAGGCAATTACAGGGCTGGAAAGGCACGGCAAGAGGTGGAAGGAATCGGGGGATTCACAACACGCTCGCTCATTGTCAGCTCTCCAGAAATTTCCCCGAGGGCAACTCCCATTTTTTACTTCTTATTGCTCGTTTTTTAATCGGCAGCCAAGACCGAGCGTCGTGCGCGCACCCACCCGCGGCCGGTCACGCTTATACGGCCATTTCCAAGAAATGCCGGGACGAAGGTACGGGAACCCCTTAAGATTTTTTATTCTCTGCGTCTGTTATTCGCTTATATTCGCACGAGATCAACGACTCGGCGCAGACAGCCGAGAAATACCGATCGGCCTGTGGTATCTTGTTTATCGATCGGCCACTTCTATCGGTCATCGATCTTTTCACTGACTTCATGAGTCTCATGAATTTTTAAGCTTTTTTAATGTTTTCAAATACATTGCAAGTCACTTTAAATCTTAAACTTCTCGTATTATTTCTCACGTAGTAAAGCTTACAATTAGCTGTGAAGAAACCAGGCAGAAAATAAAGCACCTTAGTCATAAATGCAGCCATGTTTTTAAATAAGGATTTATTTAAAGAAAGTTAAATAGATTTTTTCATAAAAGAAATTCGGTTTTCAAGATTTTATTATGTAAGAACGAAAAAATGTATGGTTAAACAATTTAACTGTGGGAATAAAGCAAATGAGCCGTAATAAAAAGTCTCTTAACGGTTGACAAAATTGCTCGGAAAGTGTTGTGAACAGTAAGAGACAGACGATGAGGAAAAGAAGCATGAAAAGTGAAAAGAACGAGAAAACACGAATGATGGGGTTATCACTTTTGCGATTTGCTGAGTATGAAGTATCCAAGTGATAACTCACCATCTTAATAGTGTCGCTGCGCAGAACTTTTTGTAGGGATGACATTTGTGCTTCGTGATTCTCGTGTTGTGTTCGAAGTTCGGCCGCCCGTGCCCTCGCTGATTCCTCGGCAATCTATAACAATGTACAAGAAACTTTAATGTTTTTATTTTCATGTAACTTTTTTATATTAATATAATACAATGTAGGAATATATCTTAAGATAAAAATTTAAATCTCAAGGTTTAATGGAGCACAGAAATTAACTTGGGAGTATGGAGATCATAAACATTGTTAACGTTAATACCTTTATAGCTATTAATTAAGTAAATGAATCTGAGCTTTCGATAAATAGTAGGACCCATCGACTTTCATCTACTCTACTCTGTATAACGGGTTGCAGCTGCAAATAACTGCTGCACCGTCGATAAGTTTCACGGTATAAAATAAGCTATGCAGTAATTTACTATTACTAAACATCGTGCAATCTCTTTTACCTTACTATTTATTACTTATTAGTAATTATGAGAATACTATAACTAATTTTACTTTTTACCGAATGTAATTCAAAATTTAATATTGTGTTAAATAAAATAAAATAAAATCAAAATAACACACTTAAACAGATTAATCATTAGTCAAACTTGAGAATATTATTAGCTAGTGGTAAATTTCTTGCTAGTATCGCGCGCTCAGTTGCGTAAACACGTAATGCAGAGATTATCATTCAGTCTGTAGCGCTGCTAGAAATTAAGTTGACCTTTTAAAACGAGTGTCATCATGCTTCGGCATATGTGCAGTTGGATAAAAATAATACTTCTTTTCCCAAGGTATGCCAAAATTATTTGTTTACTATAATATTAAAAGTATACAGTTTATTCACTTTTAAAGTAGTAAGCACTTTTGTCTCTCTTTATAAGTTTTCTACTTCCAAGAGGAGAACAAATAGCTGATTTAAAATTTCCCGATGAATTTTCTATTGGTGTTGGAACATCAGCTTACCAAACCGAGGGAGCTTGGAATATTTCTGGTACGTTTGTACTTACACGACATAACATTTGTTGTTTGGAATTGAATTGAATAATGGCTAAAGTTGTGTTGATGTAATTTTGCAATTATCTTTTCTTGACTTTTATTATTTTTTTTGTTTGACGCTTTCAAGGTTATCTTTAAAAGTTCCTTTTACACTTATTATTATTTATTCTTCAAGGTTACTTTTACACTTTTGTTTATATGAGCTCTGTTGTCTTTCACGTGGTACGTTTTAAAAAAGTCATTACAATACTTCAAATAACAAATTTAACAAAGCAACAGTTCTTTTATTTAAAGAAAATATGTTAAAAAAATTAAACATAAATAAACATAAAAATGCTAAAACAATTTAATTTCAAGTTTGGAAGGTTGCGCCCTCTCCTTATTAATGTAATATTTTTTGCAGGTAAAGGGGAAAGTGTTTGGGATCGATACGTACACGAATATCCTCACAAAATAGTAAACAAGTCTACAGGAGATGTTGCTTGTGATTCTTATAATAAATATAAAGAAGATATAAAATTAATAAAAGACATCGGTGTAAGTATATTTTTTACATTCCGAAAAAAATACAAATTACAGAAATTAAATGAAAGTAGATCAATAATCACATTTTTGTAAACATTGTGCACAGTTCAATCACTACCGTTTTTCCATCAGTTGGCCACGTATACTCCCTACAGGATACGCCAATGTAGTAAACATAGAAGGAGTGAAGCACTATCACGATCTTCTGGACGAACTCGAGAAAAATGGAATTATACCGTTCGTCACGCTCTATCATTGGGATCATCCGGAGACGTTGCAAAAATTAGGCGGCTGGACCAACGAAATAATGGTCGATTTGTTCGGCGATTACGCGAGAGTCGTGTTTCGAGAATTCGGCCATCGAGTCAAGTTTTTTACCACGATAAACGAGCCACTTGCCTTTTGCAGGGACGGCTACACAACCGGCCTTCAGGCGCCAGGTAATGATCCTTTCGAACAATACGAATTGCGGATAGACTTAAACGAATTTGTTGCTCTAATCGGATAGGGTATAAGTTGGGCAAAACTGCGGAGTATCTGTGCGTCCACAACACCTTGAAAGCTCACGCGCGAGCGTACCACATTTACGACGAGGAATTTCGTGCGAGCCAGGGTGGAAAGATCGGCTTGGGGATACCCATTAGTCATCACTTTTCAAATGGCGAAAACGACACAGCACGAGAAGTGGCTTTTCAATTCGAATGCGGTAGATTTGCACATCCAATCTTTTCGGAGGAAGGCGATTATCCGCAAATCGTCAAACAACTCGTTGCAGAAAGAAGTGCACTCGAGGGACATACTCGGTCGCGATTACCCTCGTTTTCGAAAGAATGGATTCAGTACATTAAGTACGAGTTTAAACTTTATCTTGATACTTTTTTTTTACACAAAACATAAATAAAGTTTTTTTTATAACAAGAAATGTTTAGTTTTTAACTTTTTCCATATTTTTAAATTGCAGGGGTACGGCAGACTATTTTGGGTTAAATCACTACACTTCCGACATTGTGGAATATAAATCAAATCAAGAGAAGAAAATTGAAGATGATGAGGGCATTGTTTATAAGTCTAATCCTGAATGGCCCACTGCATTTAGTCCGTGGTTGAAAGTAAGAGATTTCTACGATATTACGAAAATCTGCTTTAAATGTAATTCTATGTAATTATTTTATTTACCATCAAATTTACATATTATTTAGATAGTACCCGAGGGATTACGGAAAGTTTTGAAACAGATAAAAGAAAGATACAAAAATCCCCCAGTGTACATTTTGGAAAACGGAATGTCTGATAATGGAACGCTTGTTGATATTCAACGTATCGAATACTTTTATTCATACGTAGGAGAGACATTACGAGCTATCAAAGAAGATGGCTGCAATGTAAAATGTTACACCGTTTGGAGTTTACTAGATAATTTGGAATGGGATCGAGGTTACAGGTAAAATAATTGACAGTTTAAATAACTAGAGCTGAAATTATCACGTTTTCATTCCTTATACCCTAGGATAAGTAACATGTGGTAATTTAAGTCCGGTGTGGAAAACAAAATTTAAGAGTAAATGACAGTCAGAATTTATTATCATATATAATTTTTTCAGCGAACGATTTGGCCTCATCCATGTCGATTTTAATCATCCTAATAAAACTCGAATACCAAAAGAATCAGCGAAATGGATTAAACGTGTTATTGAAAAAAGAGAACTTTTATCTTATTCCCTTTTTAAATCATCTCAATAATTTAATTGATTTATATGTATGTATATATAAATATTTATAGTTATATATTACTTGTATATTTTAATTTGTTTTAATAAAAGAATTAAACAACGTGTAATATTTATCCATTAATAAATGTTCATAAATGTAAACCAACCATATGAAAATACTAAAGTATCTCCTTCACTAATCTCACTGATATAATGCTCTATCCGGTATGAAGAGAGTCTGACGCATTCTTGAAACTGCAGATTAAACTTTCAGTTGCTCCGAAAACCGCGTCGGTAACGCATGTATTAGTTTATTGTAGAAGCAAGAATTAAATTCTCAGGGTGAATATTTTTAGAAAATGTTAGTATAAGTACAAGTTCGTTACAAATTTACTAAATAATTTAATGAGAAAAGTCAGTGTGCAGTTTATCGTAAAGTAAACTATACATTCACAATGATATTTACGTGCCAGCATTATTTAATCGGTATCATTGGATGTTTCTTTTATAATCGGTAAGATTATTATATTTACCGAATTATTTTTACCGCATAAACAATTACGATCAGCTTTGTCATTATCATATTTACGTGTTCTGCAATAAATTTAATTTTATAAATATTTAATTTCAAAGCATATCTGTTGCTAATGCAGACGAGCAATGGTCCTTCCCAACTGGATTTTTAATAGGTGCTGCAACTGCTGCTTATCAAATTGAAGGAGCATGGAATGTTAGTGGTAAGTTACTTAAAATAATAAGCAAATAGAAAATAATTTGTGTGCTACCGTAGTTCGTGATGTAATTTGCGTTGTATCATTAAATTTATAGATAAAGGAGAAAACAATTGGGATAGATTTACTCATATGCAACCAAATAAAATTGTAAACGGTGACAATGGCGACTATGCTTGTGATTCCTATGATAAGTTTAAAGAAGATGTGAAACTGTTAAAACAATTGGGAGTAAGAAAATATTAAATGATTGTATTATTTATCTAATAATATCAGATCAGACTATTTCAATTTTATGTTTTATAAATTTAGGTGGACTACTATCGCTTTTCTTTGAGTTGGTCTCGTATACTACCAACAGGTTACGCAAATGTCATTAGCAAGGATGGCATAAAATATTACAACGATTTGTTAGATGAATTAGAAAGAAACAACATAATTCCTTTCGTAACAATATATCATTGGGATCATCCACAAGTATTTCAAGATATGGGTGGCTGGACTAATGATGCTATGGTTCATTTATTTGGCGAATATGCTAGGGTTGTATTTAGAGAATTTGGAAATAGAGTTAAAACATTTATCACAATAAATGAACCAAATGTAGTGTGTCAAGAATCATATTATACTGGAGCACACGCACCCGGTACTGAAAAATAATTTATTATTTAGCTTAAGTTGACTGAATATATCATTTAAGTCGTTTTCAAAACTAATCAAAGTAAAAATGAATGGGTAATTAACGTATGTAACAAATTTTTTCAGGATTGAAATTGGGAAAATATGCCGAATACCTTTGCACTCACAACATCATTAAAGCTCATGCTCGAGCTTATCGCATTTACAGTGAAGAATTTAGAATCGTTCAAAAGGGCAAAGTAGGTTTTGTTGTAGATTGTTATATGTATTATTCAAAAAATAACTCGGACACGTTATCTAGTGAAGTGGCTTTTGAGTACAATATAGGAAGATTTTTTAATCCCATTTTTTCCAAAACTGGTGACTATCCAGAAATTATAAAACAAAGAATTGCAGAAAATAGTAAGTTCGAAGGTTTCCGCAGATCGCGGTTACCAGTATTTTCTAAAGAGTGGAGAGAATACGTTAAGTAAGCACAGAGCTTTTATAAATATTTTGATATTAAACATTTCATCTCTTACCTGTCAGAAAATGTTATTGTTCTTTATTTTTTTATTTTTTTCAGAGGTTCCGCTGACTTTTTAGGACTTAATCATTATAGTTCTAAACTTGTAGAGCCGGCTCCTAAACCTAAAAATACTATTTACGTGAATGATGATGGTCTCCTTTATAGTTACGATCCAAAATGGCCTTCTACACCACGAAACACATTAAAAGTAAACATATAAAACAGTCATTTTTTTAGATTTTCCTACCATTGACATAATTATTAATTTAATTCTTTTTATCACAACAGATAGTTCCTGAAGGTTTTAAGGATATTTTGGTAAAAATAAAAGAAAAGTACCAAAATCCTGAGGTCTACATAACCGAAAATGGTTTAGCAGACACTGGAACAATGAATGACCAACAAAGGATTGAGTATTTAAATTTATACATGAAAGCAATGCTGACGGCAATAAAAAAATATAAATGCAAAGTAAAAGGTTATACTGTTTGGAGTTTGATGGATAATTTTGAGTGGGAATTAGGATACAGGTAAAACTTTACTACTTATTTCTGTTAGATCACACAAACCAAAGAATTGCATGCATCTGTTAATATCATATACTTTTTTCAGTTTCAAGTATGGTCTTTATCACGTTGATTTTAATGATCCAAATCGAACGAGAACACCAAAACAGTCTGTAAAATGGTTTCAAGATGTTTTAAGAACACGTTATGTACAACCAGTACCTAATACATCGATACGTGATTTCTAGGTCATTCCGCTTTGTAAATTAAGTATATTAAATTTAATCATGACATTTTATTTTACCTTTACTTGTACACTTTAAATATGTTTAATAAATTTGTTTAATAATTCTACCTCAATACTATTTACAAAAAAAAACAATTTATTGACTATATTTTGTAGTATTTATTTCCAACGTGAGAAAAATAATTCTGAATTTTCTATCTCAACATGAGTATAAAGAAGGTTAAATTGATAATCAATACTGCAGTCCACTCGATAACATCTAATCAAATTGAATTTGATTGTGCTTGATCAACTCTCAATTTTCCAAATGCCAATTGTAGTTCTCTTTACTTCATTTTTGAAAAATAGTAAATAAATAACTAGTCGATTTTCTAATCATTACGGTCCCTATATCATTTTTGATTGATAAGTAACTGGAAATCGACATTGCATTATTTTTTCTAAGTTTTAAGAGTTCAATAATTGATAAGTACACTAATAGAGTTACGCAAGATTTTAAAAGATACAATTGTACTCAAAGCTAACACCTAGCGAATAGTTTTACTATCGATAAAAGTTATAAAGCCTTTATTCTTATCACTAGAAATTTAATGAGATAACAAAGTAACGCAGGAATTTACTTTGTTTTATGCAGTCGATGATGTCCATCTAAAGGAAGTGGTCACAACTTTTTTAATAATCTACTTGTTTTGCTTATAAATGGAAAAATTAAAAATGTTTTATATTTATCTTGGCATTTTGTTAAGTTTAATCACTGTTAATTGCATCGAAGATTTGCAGTTTCCTGATGGATTTTTAATAGGTGCTGGAACATCTTCATACCAAGTAGAAGGAGCATGGAACATTAGTGGTATATTAAAACTTTTACATACAAAGTAAATTTACGTCGTGCGTGTGCATAAATTTTAATTGTAATTTATTAATTATATTAAAAGATAAAAGAGAGAGTGTATGGGACAGATTCACTCATTCAAAATCATATAAAATTAGAGACAAATCAAATGGTGATTTTGCCTGTGATTCTTATCATAAATTTAAAGAAGATGTTAAGGCAGTGAAACTATTAAATGTAAGTAGAAAATATAAGAGACGAATTTTTAAATTCTATAATTATTACAAGATTCTCCTTGTTTACGTTTTGTAAATGAAGAAAATTTATGTATTTTTTTCAGATGGACTATTATCGTTTTTCTATAAGCTGGTCCAGAATTTTACCTACCGGTCAGGCAAACTATATTAGTAAAGATGGTATTAAATACTATAATGATTTACTTGATGAATTAGAAAGAAATAATATTACGCCCTTCGTAACATTATATCACTGGGATCATCCTCAAACATTGCAAGATTTGGGAGGTTGGACAAATGAGGTTATGGTCCATTTATTTAGTGACTATGTTAAAGTTATTTATAAAGAATTTGGTAAACGAATTAAAGTATTTGCAACTATTAACGAACCGTATGAAGTTTGTCGACAGGGATATTTCCTTGGAGCATTTGCCCCAGGTAAATGAAAACGTTTTTAAAACTCCCACAAGAAAATCGGTTTCACAATCATAAAATTTTCATTTCATAAATCTGACCAGAAAATAATTGAAAACTGACTAACGTATACGTATAAATGTATCTTTTATCTCAGCATATAAACGTTTATTTTTAGGATTAAAGATAGGTAGACATGCAGAATACTTGTGCACTCACAATATCTTAAAAGCGCACGCTCGAGCTTATCATATCTATAATAATGAATTCAAAGCTCATTACAACGGAAAAGTAGGAATAATATTGAACGCTTATTATTATTATTCAAAAAATAAAACTGACACTACATCCAACGAAATAGCTTTCCAATTTGCTTTTGACAGATATGCTCACCCGATTTTTTCTAGCAAGGGAGATTACCCAATTATGATTAAAGAAAGAATAGCGGAAAATAGCAAATTTGAAGGGCTGCCACGTTCAAGATTGCCATCGTTTTCTAAAAAGTGGATAAATTATATCAAGTAAAACTTCTTGAATATTTCTTTACAGAAGCATCTTTAAATGACTTGCATCGCAGATAAGAGAACAACATTTTTTCTTTTTAGGAATACAGCGGATTTTTTGGGATTAAACCACTACACTAGCTACTTGGTAGAACCCATTGCCAGTTCAAATTCTATTTTGTATGAAAACGATGATGGTTTAATTTATTCTCATGATGAGACATGGCCTGCTACACCTAGTAAATGGTTAAGAGTAAGTGTTACTGCCCTTCTCAAAACAAAATGTATTTCTTTTTATTGACCAACTTGCTGTATTCTAATAACAATTTGGCAATGTTGTTTTTCAGATAGTACCTCAAGGCTTTTTGGATACCTTAATTAAAATTAAAAAAAATTATCGAAATCCGGAAGTTTACATTACGGAAAATGGAATTTCCGACACTGGAACATTACGAGATCCTCAAAGAATTGAATACTTGTATTTGTACTTAAAAGCAATGCTGACGGCTATAAAAAAATATGAATGTAATGTAACAAGATATACAGTTTGGACTTTGTTAGATAATTTCGAATGGGATGTTGGATACAGGTAATATTATTTTTGGAGTTTTATTAAAATCAGTAATTAATGAATAAATGTTTTTATACAGCGAACGATTTGGACTTTTCCACGTCGACTTCACTCATTCAAATCGTACAAGAACGCCTAAACAGTCAGTATTTTGGTTGGCAAACGTAATAAAATCTCGAAAATTGCAACCTTACAGTTAGACATTTTCATGCATTGCAATAAACAAGACTAAGAATTTTTTAAACCATAATTATTTTAGACAACGGCAAAAGTTTTAGAAAATTGTTTGTAAAGAAATCTTATGAATTGATATTGGAAGAACAAATTTATTAATTTTCGATAAAAAATATAATTCTTTGTTTTTAGTATTGTTATTTAAACTTTCTAGAAACACCAACTACAGTTAATTCTCTACCG
>JAXIUT010050288.1:0-11026 GCA_035586675.1 Eurytoma californica | reverse complement strand
GGAAATCTATGCATAAGTTATGCAGAAGTTCTGCAGAAATTCTGCATAATTTATGCAGATATTTTTCATTAGGGGAATACCACTAGTATATCAATTGTTAAAACTTTATTGTTGAAAATAGATTTAAAATCAGTTGTTTAATAGATGTATGTTGTTTCGTAGGTTAGCAAGCTAGCTGTTTTGTTACATTATACATTATAAGTCTGAAAATTAAAACGACAGCTGCTACTAGATCACACGGTTTATGTTCGTTTTGGCAATTTTTTGAGTGTTTTAAAAAATTGAGTGCTAATGCGGATCCTGAAATCTTAAAATTAAAAGAATAGCTTTATTTAAAGTAACTCTCGGGCTCTTTCATGTACCCGAAAAATATACAATGAAACAATTTTTATTAATGTTAATAAAATTTATAATTGCTTACATCGATCTCCAAATTATTAGATTTGAGATAATTATAATAAACAGTGGTTTCTATTACATCGAATTGAGTTTTTCTAGCTTTTTATTCCACTAATATAACTAAGTGTTTATAAGATCCATAAACCTACCAAATTATCTTAAGTTATGAGGGTGTAAGTGTCAACATTTACTTAAAAACGCATAATTTTTAAGAGTTACAAATACCTCACTAATTCTTCTGTGTTGTTTTAATGTCCACTTTCAAAATTTTATGCAGCACATTAATCAAATAGACTATCAATGTGTAACATCTCAGATTATAAATCCTTGTATATTTTATTATTAAATTCGACGTTAGTATTTGGTTAAAAATTAAAACGCTATTGTCTTCTTGAGTCAATTATTAATTATTTAGTTATGATAAACTTTACTATATTTTTATCATCATCTCCATGCACGTCGGAATATAGTTTGTGATTACTTCCTGTTCATTGATTGTCTTAATAATACAGTAAGATGAGTTGATCTTTTTCTTTCCTTTTAATTTCTTTATTAAATAATTTTATACATATATGAGAAAAATTAATTAACAGTATTGAAAAATAAATACCTATTTTTTAATAAAATTTAGGTTTACGCGAAGATTTAGATAGTAAATTGAAAATCTCGTTGAAAATTCGTACTTTGTCAGTTTTGTAAAGTATTTAGTCTAGTTTTCTGAAGTCTAACATATTAAACATTACACAACGCAAATTTTTAAATCATTATAAATATTTGATTAAACACTTAATTGTAAAAAGAAACAGCGTATACATATTTTTAGTTTTTAATGCTCTAACTGATGTATTTGATGCTATTTTTCATTCAAATCTATTATGTTATGAACCAAATGTTATTATAAGGATCAAATATCTATGAATATTTTATATTTGGGTTACTTATTAGATTTATGTTAATTGCTTCATTATTTTAATGTACTATAGGCAGTTATAAGGCACTTTGTAAAGCTACAAAGAAGTATAAAATTGATAAATGCGAAATTCGAAATTTTCGACTCTCAAAAAGTTATACAAAGTAAAACTTAATGACTTTTTACTTTTATATAAACCTAATGTATATCTTGTATAATGTAAATAAAAACGAATTTTATCGTCATTTCGGCCTTTAACACTCATTTGAGTATTGGGTCAATACTTGACTGTGTATTATTTTTTAAAGTAAAAATGGCTGCACTTATTGTTAGTAGTGTATTTTCTTATAATTGTAATAATTTTTGTGACTACTGGGCAAAAGGGCAGAACTCCTTTTTGAGATATTTTATTTTATCTTCGTTGCTTATACCATCAGTTGCGTTAAATAAAAATCTTTATTACTTTGATGCTTATGAATGATAGAACATAAATATCAAAAAGAACATAAAAACTTAAAATGAAAAATGAATGCACTTTAACACGTTACTTTTAATATTCCATTTTACAATTATTTAATATTCGCGCAGCTTCTGTCCCGCAAATTGCCGGTCATTTTATCTTCTTTTATTTGTTTAATGAAATCAATATGTAGCCTGTAAATTTACTATGTAATTTTGGATTTTTTTTATCTTGCGCGGCATAATAACGTATTGCCTACAGTTACTAATATCCGAATTAATGATCTAAAGGCCTGACATTCTCAATATCAGTAACGGTTGCTATAAAAAATTGTGTACCCCTATTTTGCCAGACATTATAGTAACTTTCTGGTAATCGTGACTATACTTTTTTGATAGAAACATAAAAAGAGCTTTAATGAAGATTATTGCATTTCCTTTTAAGCTACAAATATAATTTATATTTTCGTTATAAGTAACTTCATAGTCTTAAACGTAGTTAGAATCCCTCGTGAAAATTCTTGTAATAATTTTTTAATAATTTGATCCAAAAGAATGATTACTCTCTGCTTAAAATTTTTGATATTCTTGATAAACTCTACGCCGCGCTAATTTATTAAGTAAATAAAAATGACTACAAAACTAAAATAATGTATGTATTACAAACATCTTTTAAGGCGCATCTTATATTACTGCTATTATTCTTGAAATTTTATGCTTTTAACAAAATTACCAGGCTTTTGGAATGCTGAAACTCTCTTACTATTTCCATACGTACTTCGCGCAAACAGTAGCCCTGTAGCAACGCGCCCGGCTCTGTAATTTTCTCGCCGCTGCTACGCATTTGGAGTTTTTTTCTATCCGCCCCTTGCCCTTTCTCTTATTTTTTCGTGTTGACTGCTGTTTTCTTTCTTTTTAATCATCTATTCTCTTCATCATAGTCCCATTAAATTAGGATCATTAAATATTTCAAGTCGCATTTTGCAATGTTTATTGTTTATTTAATGAAAGTACTTTTTACAACTTGCACGCCGTAATTTTCAAAAAATGGAATAAAAATTGTCTCGTTAACTAATTATGTAAATTAATAACTTATGTGAATAACAAATCGATTTTTTTTTTAAAAGATAATAGTTAATATTAAAAAATAATAGTTAATATTTAGGTATTACTTATGAAAAAAGACTAGTCAAAATTGCAAAATTAAATATGTATTTTAAAATTTTATATATTTCTACACTTTATAAATTCTTATTAGCAAAATAAATTCTATTCTATTCTATTCTAATTTGTGCTTTCTTTTGCAGATATTAAAACAATATCTCATTGAACTGCACAATAATTGCTATCATAGTAAGCGAAATAAAACATAATTAAAGCGTAGATAGACAATTGTTTATTCTTACCTGATTTGTTAATTCAATTTATCCACGTTAAAACTTTTGAGGGTACATTTTATTATTTTTATTGTAATTTTAAATAACATAAGAAAATTGAGAAATTTCAGACGAATTGGAGAGATGAGATAATAAAATTAAATACTTAATTCATTTAACGAGTAACCCCCGCAAAATAAATTGATTTAAAATTATATATTACTAATGAAACTGTGTGTATTAAAAAAAGAAACTTACCATCTCCAGGTTTTATATCTTCCGGATCTCGTTCCCTTATGAGCCTCGAAATAGCGGAAATACCGGGGGCAGTGGTTCTATCACAAATGCCTTCTTTAATTAATCGATCCCTTACTTCCCAAGAAAAAATACTGGGATTTTCACGTTTATAACTTTCGATTTTTGTTTCGATTTCCGGTGTAGCAACGCGGGGTTTACTACCGCCAATTACTCCCGGACGGATGCTGCCGGTTTCCTGATAGCGGTTCAAAATTTTCGATACGCAGCCATGCGAAACCCTCAGGGTTCTGTTGAAAAAAAAAAATAAATAAAAATTAATACAATTAAATTGAAGTACAACTTGTTCTCCATTAAAATATCAACTGATTTTATTTTATTGTATGGAAAATTAAAAAACATAAAAATAGATATACCTTGATATCGAACATGGTCGCACGCCTTGTGAGGACAATTCTATAATTTTTAACCGAATGGCATTGGGTAATGGGCGCCCATTGATGAAAACCCCTCCTAACTGATTCACGCGACCTTGTCCAGGTATTGAATTCAACTCTAGAAAAAGAATTTATTGCGTTTTTTTAATTACATTTTATTTACTGGCATTTGAGTTTTAAAGTATTACAATATGATGAAATATTACTTTGAATTCATACAATTGAGCAGTTTTCAATGCGAATATGTTAATTTCACGATATAAACGCTATTCCTTTTTTTCGTATTAAACGATTAAATTTTATACATTTGCTCTTTCTTCGCATGCTTATTGTAAAGTTAATACTTTAAATTGATTTTTGCTCAATTGTTAGAAAAATCAAATTTAGCCATGGATGTATGATTTTTTTTAAATTCATGTCAAATAATGAAATTAAATTTTCTACTGCAAATTCTTTTATCAAAAGTACTTGCAATCTTTCGTGAAAAGCGCATCCTTTCGTACGTATTTTAAATTCAATGTTCGCGGTGGTTTGCACTCACCAAAAGAGTATCAGAGCTCCATATCGTAAATGTTTATGTAACTTCGGATTACATTCGGTTCTACCAACTAAAGTACAAAAGAAAAATGTTCAGGTAGAGTATCTACGCGAGTTATGAAGCTACACTGAGAAAAAATTCTAGTAAAAATTACTAGAATTCTAGTAAAAATTACAATCCTGTGTAGTAACGTGGCCACAGACTGTCATTTAGTGGAAAAATTACCATCCTGAATTGTAAATTTTACTAGAAAATATTATACATGTTATTAGAATTATGGTAAAATTTCCAATAATTCTAGTAAAATTTACAATACAGTATGGTAATTTTTCCATTACATGACAGTTTGTGGCCATGTTTCTACACAGGATAGTAATTTTTACTAGAATTTTTTCTCAGTGTATTCTTGTATAACTTTTGCCACCCTCCGAATAAAATTATCCTAAATTTTTAATTTTATACTTATCATGAAAAATTCGCGGTATTTTCTTATGGAATTTAGCTATTTTATATTTAGGAAATTAGTTAGATGAAACATGTATTCGATTTAACGTTTAGATCTTTATAAAAGCTACAAAATTCATTATGCTAAAGATATTTTGTAATACTTCTTTTTTAGATCTACAGCTATTTTATACAATAAAAATTCTCCAATAGAAATTAACAATAAATTAGCTAATTCCGTTTTATTGCAATCAAACAAGTAAAAATCGAAAATATAACACTTTATATTAAATTTAGGATACTTCTGGTCAAAAGGTAAAAATTATCGGTCTGTAGTACAGTTTTGAAAGTAATATTACTTTTTTACAATTCAATAACAAATTTACTTAGATGTGATGGATTTTATAAGAAATGAAAGAGAGCAGAAAACTGTCATATTAAAGGCAATACGTTAGGCATAAGTCTTTTTAAGATAAAAGATTTCTAGTTCATTGTATTCCGAATTAAAGATCTTTTTGTCTACTTCTATTCTACTATTTTCTATAGAATTTGTACTTAACATAAAAACTGAGAGTTTTTTACTAAACGAAATACAACCTTTTATCCGAAATTATCTAAAAATAACTACTGTATTCATTGTAGGATTTATATTTTTAGTGAACTTTTACTGTTCTTAATGCTCAAAATTTACAATGAAAGCATTACTCATTGCAATCGACGCATTTATTCTTATGAATCGAATATAATATTATTTATTCAGTTTTCAAAGGTATTTTGATGGACAAATGGTTAGTTGAACGTAGCTAATATCGTAAAACTTTGAATAAAACTGTGATAAAAATTTTTCTTTCATTTATTTTCCAGTATTAAACTTTTACCGCCCACATCTTTCCTTATACAAAATATAACAACATTTGTTTAGAATATTTATTATCAGTAATTATAATATAAAAAATTGTTATAAAAATTGAATGAAAAAATAAAATACGTTTGCTGAAATAATCATACTTCTGTAAAACACATTTGAAAAATTGCAGATTAAAATGATTTTAAAAATACTTTAACATTACTGATAAAACAAGATATATTTTTGAAAATTTGTACAAAAAATTAACATTATAAAAATTAAATTATTATTTAATTAATTAAGGAATATAGCACAAATTTTTTTAAGAAAAGCATAAAAAAAATTATTACGTAATAAGTATTTTTTAAATCTACTAAAATTAGGGCAGTTACTGTTATTTAATTTCACGCTTAATTTAGGAATTAGTCATCAAATTCACTCCAGATTACTGAAATAATTGTAAATTGTTTTATCTCATAAAATATTTAGCAACGCAATTTTCTTTAAATAATTTCTAGAGGCTTGGAAAAAGAAGACTTTTTCCAATTCGAGAATAAAGGAATTTAATGCGACAGACTTGGAAAAGGTTGCTCGTAAACTGTGTTCCGTAAAGGCGAAATTTTTTGTCGGTGCCCTATCGAAAAAATGCCTTTTTTCCGTCGAAATGTGCAAGGAGGCGCAAGAAACCGTACTCGTCCGTGAGACCGAAGACAGATAAGTTTGACGAAATCTCGAATGTTAAGAACCGAAGAAAGACGCTATTCTCATCATAATTTACGGTGGCCATTAGTGAAAATTTTCTGGTGTTTCCGGACGCCTGCAGGTAGGGCCATATATCTATGGTAAGAGGCGAACCGTCATCTTCCCTTCCGCTTCTTCACGTTGGGATGCGGCGTCTCCTAGGCAGAGGAGCTCCCAAAAATCCGAACTATAGGTCACTACTCATTGCACCACTGAGGGTGGGCGACGGCTTTCACCGTCATAAAATCCACGTGTACCACGAGTATACATGGGCACGCGCTTTCCACATTGATAATTAATTTATTTCAGCTTTTGTACATATGCATCGCTCAATTTTTTTTTATAAGATTGCTATTGATTATTGCTTTTAAATTTCTAACAATACGTCAATCAATTAGTAATATATACATTGTAAAATATATTATAGCCTGTAAAATATTGTCATTAAACGCTTTGGAATTAAGGTTTTTAATAAAAATTTGAAAATTATAAATTTGCAAACTATGACTAGTTGATTAAGAATATTGACATTATGTTATGCTATTAAAAGGCTGTTGTTATCTACTAATATCTACTATACTAACTGTTACACGGAGACTAATACTCCATCAAAAATTGCAATAGTCAATTAATCTTAATGTCCTTACAGACTGACATACTTGGAAAAATTGCTACAGTTTTTTTGCAATATTTACTACAGTTTCTTCCAAAGTTTTCTGAAAATTTAATTTTACTTTTTTTGCAAAATTTACTACAGTTTCTTCCACAGTTTACTGGGATTTTTACAAATTTTTCTACATAACTCTGATAAATGTTTGACGAATTTATTGCATATTCTTAGTATAGCTTTTATCTCCATGTATCTTTTAAGGATTTACTAGTACAATGAATAAAAATTACGAAACATATTTTGTAACGTCATAAATATAATAAGTTCTTACCTGCAGAGTATGGGTACGAGGAAAAACAAGGTCGCATCATCGAATAATTTGAGGTGAGCGAGTTAATCGTCATCTCACACTCTCGGTGTAATATTCTTACTCTTTCTTTTATGCCAATAGGACTTTCAATAATCCGGTACTGTCAAATTATAACTTTGTAATGTCTGAAGTATACTTTTGCAGTAATTTTTTTCATGCGGCGGTGATATCCCGCTGCAAGTATTATCTACACATTGCAGATATTTTGTAGGTCCCGTCACACTTAGTTTTTTTTTTTTTTTTTTTTTTCACTCCGCCGTCAGGGTACCGATCTTGCGCTTATCTCTCAGTTTTATCTTCGAAATCACTTATACGTCGCACTTTACTCGGGTAGCTTATACTTTACAGTTCTTGTTAAGCAACACTCCTTCTACTTTAGTTTTAGCTACTCGTTTTATTATTTAATCGATGATTTTGTTTAGACACACTTTTTTTTATATCTACGTTCTAACTGGCGAACGAAATCGATAACAAAAAAAAAAAAAAATAAATACGCAAAGTGCGAATTAATTGGTTTCACTCTTTCTATTTATCGGTCGTTGCTTTCTCGCAAGATCGGCTTCCTGATCTTGACTGAGCTAAGGATTTAGCTGCTCTCGGATGTTAGTCGACACGAAAGATCAGACCGCGCCTACTTCTGCAGCTTGAAAGTCGCCGGCATCCACACTGCTATTGCCCAGTATACCAGTACACGAAGGCGAGGGACAAAGAGTCATTTATATGGCTGTCAGTCAGAAGAAGAGAGACGCCGAACGCCAAAGCGAGCCGAAAGAGAGAGAGGGGCATAGATTCCCCACTCCGGGGCTTTGCGCCTGGTAGCCGTGCCAAGCCAAATGGTAGCCCGCGAGGGCCGGACATGAGCGATCTTCATCCCCACCACGTGCGGCCGCGTGAAACCGAACTTGCACTGCGGCGGCGCCTTTTGATCACGCCGGCGGAATCAGGTAAGAGGCCCGCCGTGGGATCGGGCGCCGAGCCAATAGGGGCCCGACGGCGGCCCAATCCTATGAGCTCTGCCGGCGGTCCAGGACACGCCTACACGCCCCTTGTTTCCTTTTCTCTCTTGTTCGTTCACACTTGTGCTCGCTCTCTTTTTCCCTCTGCCCTACCGCAGAGTCACTACCTGCCTACTCATTGAGCGTTTAGGCTCTGCCCTGACTCGCGCGTGTGTGATGCATCACCAAACTGCGCCTACAAAAATACGCACTAGAAAAAGGAGGAACAAAAGTAATACAACCAACACTTTTACTCTTCGCCATGTTGTACAGCTTTTTTTCTCCTTCTTTTCTTATCTCCTCGCCTTTTTTTCACTCATTACACCGTATTATATTTATATATAAAATAAAGAAGAGGAGGAAAAACGGCTGACGGCCGATGTTCATTTTCTGTACTATTGTGCGATTGAACGTAATAAAAAGGTAGAAAATGTAGATTGATACGAGAATTTTATATTAAATAATAGCAAATGGACATTCAGTTCTGCGTTCATACTCAGTATTACGGGGAAATAAATATTCACTAATAGGAGCACGTAACTTTTCAAAAAATGTTTCTCTTTGAATAATACGAAACCAGATAAAAGTAAATTCTTTTTTTTTTTAAATAAGGCTTGAAAATTATTAATTCGTATTTCGCAATTCAGCACTGATAAGGAACTATTACGATGTAGCTAAGAAAATATTGAAAAAGAGAGTACTTAAAATGTGACTTTTGTAACTTAACTTTTATAAAATGTACAATCTTTTAATTTCCATTGAATAGATGATTATTGCAAATAAAGTAAAATAATAAAGTGTATGAAATGTAATTTTGCTATCATCATTTTCCTTCATTTGCTATCTATAATTTTTCGCGCTGAGAAAAAAAACATTTTTCCATAGTTATTTCAAATTGAATCGCCTTATTTTTATTTGATAAGAAATTGATGCAAAAATATAAAATATTTAATCAAATTTAATTCTACCATTGAAATATTTTCTCATGAAACCAGTTATAATACTTTATATCTGAAAAAGTCGTTACTATTACATCAGTGCGAAACAGTTTTTTGTAATAAAAATTGCAGTAGACCTGAATGTTCCTATAGAGTTGTACTTACATAAGAACATCGGTAATTGTTATAAATTGTACCTGCACTTTGTCAAATAAAAATAATGCTTTTGATTGTTACAAAAATAATGTTTATCCTGTTTAAAAGTAATTGAAGATTTCAGTAATTATTGCACATCAGATTGTAATAATCACTGTTCCTTATGGTAACAAATTTTGAAAACAGTTTACCATAAGTTTTAAACAAATTTTACGCTGACTTTATATATATATTGTTAGACTTTTTAACATTTTTCTGGTAATCCTGGCTACTCATTTTTCTCGAAGTGTGTGCAAATTCATGTCGTCGAATTAACGTTGTTTTATACGCTATACAACATTTATAATTGTTTATTAATAGAATTTACAACGTTAATTCGATGAAATGAATTTTAAGAGAGGATTAATTAAAAATTGTATACAGTTGGCGAATATTTCATAAAGTGGTGCATTTTCCCTGTAGATAAGCATTTCTTAGAACAAATTTGTGGGCGGGGCAATTTTAAGTAAAGATTCTTAATTTCAAAACCTTATCAACCGTGACCTGTTGTGTACACTGAGTGTTCAAAAAATGTGTGTAATTGATGTTTGTCGTGTACTCAATGGTTTTATTCATGCTCTGTAATATAAAAAAACGATCGAATTTTTTGAAGTATAAATATTGTATTAGCTAAATAAGTGTAAAATTCTAACAATGTACGAATCTTTATTTTTTTAAATGTATATTTTATATGGAAATAATAAAGTAAATTTCAGACCAGTTACACAAATGCGAGAAATAATGCTCTAGCGACTCTTTTTGCCTTATCGAGTGATATTTGAGAAATAGTTCTGCAAAGTCTGATTGTACTGGGGATTATGTAATAATCAAGAAACAAATTCTTTATGCGTTGCAAAAAGTTATATTGAACAAGAATACTGCAGAGTTAGGTTTTATGTGGTGAAAAAAAGGTTTTGATGCAACCGAAAAAATTTGTTTGAATTCATAATATTTTAGTACAACAAATTACACAGTGTTGGTCCAAATCAATGACTGAAAAGTGTAAGATTTTCCTTTTTAAATGACTTCTTCCAAAATTTATCAACGCTAAATTTATAGATTACGTTAACTTTATGTAATTGGTTTTTTTAGAGATCGAAATATTTAAAAAATTTGAAAGTAGTAATTTTTAACGCAAATAATTTATTTTTCATTACATAAAATATTCTTTACTATTAGACGCTACTTATTAGCATGACACCATTTTTATGAACGACATCTTTATATATAATATATATAGTTCATGCAGGTGGATTCTCTAAATTTGAATTGATACGCATTGCTAAAAATTCACTAGAATGTTTTAATTGATAAATTGGGTACTTTCCATTATTTTACTAAGCCAAATAATTATTTGTATTTAAAAGGTGTGTTAACATATGTTTCCTTTACACGAAATGATTAAATACTACACAAAGATATTTCTTTGGGAAATGATTACACGGAAAAAAATGATCGAGTAAAAATTACTATACTGTTTAGGAACGCAGGGACAGACTCGACCAACCAAAA
>JAXIUT010050287.1:35998-52900 GCA_035586675.1 Eurytoma californica | reverse complement strand
GAATATTTTTTCCTTTCACGCCAACTGCAGACCACAATTTTTAATTAATTTTAATGAAACTGGTTTTAAAATGTTTAATACAGGTCCCAAGCCCCTTAACACCTTTATATTACATTACGGAATAATCATTACAATAGTTTAATTATGTTACTACGGGAATAAAAATGTTATCGACGTCGACATTCTCTTTATCATTTAAATATATTAAAACACATTTTTGAAAAAACGTTTCTGTGGCATTTTCTATTCAGCTACAAAGAACGTGCATTTTCAATTTTAAATCATTCGATTCATAACTGTAGGAGTATAATGGTTTGAAAAATTTGTAAATATTACGCATAAACGTAAAATTTTTCAAACCATTTTTCTCCTCGAGTTATGTATAGAAGGGCTTGAAATTTAAATTACAGATTCTCTGCGCGATTGCACAGGGTACGACCGATCGATCTTTTAGAAAAATTCTTTTGATTTTTAAATAATCAATAAAAAGACAATGCCGGTAAATCTCAATAAATAAACTAATAACATGGTTATTCTCCATAAAAAAAATGTTTATTCAAATCTTTCCGACACAATGATTGAAGACACGTTCGAGGTAAAAAGAAAAAAAAAATTAAAAATCCCCTTAACGCGAAAGGAATAAAAGAAGGAAAAAGGAAAAGAGGCAACGACAATATTTCTCCGGGAGCGACGCGACACACTTTATCCCTCATGATGTACGGAGGCAAAGCTCTCCGCGATAATTCAAAAAATTAAAATTCACGACGACAAATCACGCCGAGCGATCGCGCTCCGATGCTATTAAACCGACTCGCCGGCAAACATCCGCGGCGCTCTCCTCGCGTCTTCCCATTTGTCTCTCATGCATTCCCACCCTCCCCCCTCTCCGCCCCCGTCGTTCGAATACCCGGTGCATGCACGCCGCAGCCCCCCGACTTATCCGAGCGCAGCAGTTCTCCGGGTGAAATTAAACGTGACGTCGGGGCGCGGTATATACGTGCGCGTCACTTTTGCCCGGGGAACGTGATGATCCGCGGCACGCGCCGCGCCCGAGAAAACTCGCGGCGCGCGCAACGGGAGGGAGGGACTCAAAACTTCGCCGGGGGGGAAGATATCAATGAGAGGACGCCGGCGAACTTTTGTGATCAATGAGAGCCCGAGAATCGCTCGCGCATATATCGGCGCGGTCCTTTTGGCTGTCTTCGCCGGGGATTAGGCGGAGTGGCTTTTTCAGCGGGCCGTGTCGTACGTGCCACCCTCGGGGGTGTGTTTTATATAATACGCGCGCCGCGCTGAATGCGAACGTTTGGTGACGAAGGTCGCGGTGACGTTTTAATTTAACGCGACAAAGAAACTGTTAAATTTCCATGCGGGAGAAAGGGGGTTCTTCGCGTTGCGCTGTACTTTTCTTTTTGTTCCTATCGATATGTGACAATCGGAAATCAATGTTTTGCCCTCGTTCCCGTATATTTTTTTTTTTTTACTCTTTTACTTTATTTTCTCCTTTTATTCTCGTCGTATATGCGATCTTCAACCTTGCGGTCTCCCAATATCTATTCGTTACTGATATACCGTTTCATTCTCTTTCATATTTTTATTTTTCGGTCGTTTCAGCCGCCTTCTTTTTTTATCCCGGCGAAATTTTTTCTTGCGACGCTGCATTTGCACTTTATTGTGAATATAGGATTTAAAGTGAATATTACACTTTTGATTAAAAAAATCGTTTTTTTCTGTTCCCACTATTGACATTTTTTAAATAATAAATTCCATAAAATTATTTCTTCTCTACCTTAGTAAAAAATTGTACTTCATTTCATGATTAAAAATTAATTCGTTTAAAAAATCTGTGAAAATTATATCTCTTTTCATTTTGATTCTCATTCTAAGAGAAATAAAAATTGTTTTTAATTATATTTGAAGTAAGTAACCTTTTTCATGCTTCAAGTTTGTTACTTTAATTAATTTACAGTAACTAGCAAAATTCAACGCTCTTCGTGTACTTAGATCTCATGTACAATGTATTTCTCAATGATGCAATACAATTGTTAAAGATAGAAAATTCAATAAAAAACTTTTTGAATTTTGATTCAACCAGTTATACTCGTGAATCAATCAAATCGCGTTTTTAAATGCTTCACTTCATTGCCATAATTTTTTTAAGAATGGTATTTTCATACATCATTTTTTTCGCAATACCTATAACATACAATGAACGAAGAAGCATCTCCTTTGTACTTAAAAACAAGCTAATTCTTATATCTTGGTACAACCGAAAAACTATAAACATTTGTGTTTTTCATCAGTAAAGCATCTTACCATCGACAGGCGCTCGCAAGATCAGTACCACCGCGAACTACGCGATAACAAGTTCATCAGCGATTTCACGATCGCCGCCGCTGGAATCAGCGAGTTCGCGGACTAGTGGGGCTGTTTAACGGACACGCTCGTGTACACCGTCGGCTCGTGGAACAATACCGCGTGGCGCATTCCCGTACTTAGGCGCCGGGCAGCATTGTCCGTTACAAATGCTTTTAGCGTCCGATCGGACGGCCGCTCGAAACTCTCCAATTAAAGGGAGTCCAGATAACAAAGCCGCCCCGGGGGCGATAGCGCGGGCAGCCCAAGATTTCGGAGGGGCGCCTCTCCTTTACTCGCGCCGTTTTCTCCTCGGGAGCCTCTCGACGCCGGGAGGATAGGCTCGTAATGCGAGGGGAGAGGTGGAATACAGCAGACAATGGTGCAGCTGCGCGCTTTGATGACTGTCAGCGCGACTGCGGCAGAAATGAATTTTCGCCCTTGCAGAGGCGAGATCGGGATGAATCGACCCCTTTCCCCTTCCCCACGTGTATATCCGAGCGGCCCGCTTTTCAGCCCCGCGAGGCGCGAGGAAGGGACTGCGCGGGCTGGAGGTCTTTTTCTTTTATGACTTGACGTCGCGTAAAGTGCATCGCTTATATCGACTACATAAGAGCCGACGAGAGCTTACCCTCCTTCGGCTCTTCATCTCCGTCTGATGATTCGGAGATGTGCAGCAGACGGCGAGCTTGCACCGAGGCGCGTCTCTTTATACGCGCATTTAATGAAAATTTTATTTAAAATGTATTTGCAGTCTTTCTTTTCATGAAAATTATTTTATGATATAAAGTGCATAAATTATTACTGTTATTATCGACACGATATTCAAATGATATTATCATTATTGATATTAAATACAATAAGATATGTTCAAAAGAATCATTATTTATCAATATTTCAGTCATTTTAATGATTTCCGTGAAAATAATTAAAATGAATATTTAATATTCTTTGAGCGCGACTATGTTGCCTTTAACATTCGCGCGAAATCGACGAAAGTAACAAACACCTTTCATTAGCTTCATTCTGCATATTAAATAGAATGCGGCGATTCCACGTAAAAAAGAGAGTCACTGTACGGGATAAAAATACGCGCGGCTATCAATTCGTGAGTTTCAGCGGAGCACCAGGTGTATTATATATCAAAGGGATTGAAGGAGGAACAAGTCGATTAATTTAATTTAGCGCATCCAATCGCGTTTAATCGCGACGTTAAAAAAAGAGGCTTTAAAAGAGCTTCAGTTAACCCACACAAAAAGCGCGTTTTATTCATTACATCCGATCCATCGGAATTCAATGAACGAACCCGCACGCCTGGCGAGGTAAACCCGCCTGCGCCTGCGCGCGAATATCAAAAACGTCGAAGGGGGATTGACGTTTGCCAATTTTTTTCCTCCTCGTTCTTTTTTTTTGTGGTTTTTTGTTACCACGAGTAGCGTGTTCCCATTTAAATTTATGAGAGCGAAAATTTACTTTTGGGGAAAGAATGTGATGTAAACGGTTCGATACATTGTTTTATATTTAATTATTTAAAAAAATTTGAATAAGTTGTACTTAGTTTTCACTTTCTTTTCTCTGGATAATTTGGCGAATCAGTAATTATCATAATTAATTTTCATTTAGACAAATTCTTAAAAGTATTAATAAAAAATGGAGAAAATTCTCAGTTCATCGACCAGGATAAGTGTATTTCATTTCTTGCTGATTGCACGACTTTCTTGCTTTGTCAGTTGCAGTAATATTAAAAGGTAGAATTTTAAGCTTAGAAACTTTTTTTCAAACAAAAAATTGGATCATATGCAAATACATAAAATTAAATATTCAGCAATAATAAGCAGAATTAAACATACTTTTTTTAAAGATAAAAATGTCCTAAACATCGTACACTGTAAGCAAGCCCCCGCAAGCTCACTTTAATTTCTTCTGTTCTGGGTGCGCGACAACAATGACCATGTGGACTCTCTGACCGTCGTACTTGGCTGCAATCTCGGCTAATCGCCGACGTCCGGCCACGCCTCGCAGACTGTTGATCTACTCCCGGCGACTGGTGGGAGCCCTGGGCAACAGCGTCATGCTCGCGAACATAAACAGCCTGCTGCGGGGACTTCGCAAGTCGAGATATCAAAAGTATCGGATTATCTGCAACTCGCTGCAGCAGCGCAACCTCGCCATGGAGTAAGTTTCCTGCGGGTCTTGCTTGCGCGCCCGGGGCCCGCGGGGATTTCCGCCGGCCGCCGATTTTCCACAGGGGGGGATGCGCCTCCCCACCTCGGCGTGAACGAATCACTCGCTCGCTCGATTCCCTCCTGCCGCTGACGCGACTCGCTCACTGTCGCCGGCGACGTACTACGTGCTTTACTTTTCCGGCTCCGTCCCCCTTTCGGCTTTTTCCCCGGGCCGCTTATTTACCGCGCGCGCACAGCGTGCAGCCGAGCGGGGCAAAAGTGGGGAGTCGTGTTTGCCGAATTGTTGCGTCTTATTTGTAACTTCTCGGGGAGACGACAATCTCGGCCGTCGGCGAGATTATTTCGGGGTTTTAGCCGCGCGGAGTTTAGTTTCATTGGGGCTGGAACTGCGGATGTTATTTTAAACTTGTGTTTGATTAGGAATTGAACTTTGATTTGTTGACGGTTGAAACGATTAGAGTTTTTTTAGGAGATTGATCAAGTTAGTAGGAAGTAAACATGACCTAGACAATTATTTGTTTTTTTTTTCAGGATTTATAAGTAGAACCACGAAGACAAATATCCATTTCATGTTTTTATTATCGATCTTAACCTGATTAACCTCCTCCATTTGGAGTGGAAAAATAGTGCATTATGAATAGTGTAAAAATAAAAATGAATTTAGTAATTTATGCAATTTATATTTGCATATTTAATTATTTTTAAGGGCAGATTATAAAATAGCGAACTGATCGAAAAAATAATTAAGCGAATATGCATTAACTAATTAGCATATATATTTTGCATAAAAAATAATGGCGAATTTATGACGTTTTATGATGATATAAAGGAAAATAGTTAATCTGAGCATAATAGAAGCTGCTTAAAAATTTATGAAGCAAAATTTATTTAATGTATGATCGGATAATTAAGTGTTTGAACCATGAATCAAATATAATGAATCAATGAAAGTCAATTATAGTAAAGTACTTCATTACATTTTAATACATTTTAACCCAAAGATTATTTATTCATTTTAATAATAAAATTCCGATGACCACAACAACGTAATCACTTTATTTTTTCTTAAATGTCGCATAAATGTCTACTTCTTTTGAAGTGTAAGACTTACGTGCGAGAAATACGCAAGGCTCCTCAAAGTAGTTTATACCGCGATAGTATACCTTTCATTCTACGTATCCCTTTGTGCCACTAAATTTGACTATCGGTTCTCTCCTCTTGGCGCAGTCGCCTCCCTTAGTTTCACTCGCCAAGCTCTTTATTCGCGTCTTTCTCCAAGTGTGTTTCGCCTTTACTTTTTATTTCTTCCGCCCCCATCCCTAAATTCGTCCTTTTGTCCACTTTAGAATATATACGCCCTTCCCTCTCTCACACTCTCACTGTTAATCTCTCTTTCGCCCAGTGTATTTCCGCCTATTTGTCCCGCTGGATCCCTCGGCCCCTCTTCGCCTCTCTTTTTCACTCGTTCTCTCTTGCCCTATCGCTTTCAGACCTCTTTTTTCCCTTTCTCTGTTTCATTGTGTCCTTTCTTCCGCCTGCCCCTCCTCCGCCCTCCCTCGCCCAGGCGCATTTTACCTCCACCCCCGTCCCCACCTCCCGCGCCTCTCTCGCTCTTTTACTCTCGCGCTGTTGCTTTTCCTTCAAGTTGGCTTATCGATTTTCCGATCGCCGCCCCCCCCCCCCAAATGGACGATTGGATGCACTGTGTTTTCTGATTTTCCGTTCGCTTTTATTTTCCATTCTTCTTTCTCTTCGTAATGCACCTTTCTTCGGGCGGGGGCCTCTCCTCTATGCCAATTTTTTTCTTTATTTCCACTCCGTACCCCCTTATTTTCCTTTCTTTTCCTCCTCCGCCTTTCTTTGCCGGGCCCCCCGCGCACCCTCTTTCTTTTATTGTTATGTTCGACGGTCAGCGCGTAGCTCTCGTTGCGTTCTTTTGCGAAATTGCTCGCGTAAGAGTCGGAAATAATTTGGGGCTTTTTTCCGCTCGATAGATTTTTCTTTATCGCTCGTCCGAGCTCGCCCCTTCGAGCGAAGCTCTCGCTGCTCCTCCGCGGCCGAGGAAAAATTACTCGCATCCGGTTTGCCTTCCCATGCTGAATACACTTATACGAGAGTGGATGCTTATTGCTTCTCTGCTTGTCTTTTGTGCACCGTTGAATAATGTAGATTCGCTCGGGGGTAATTACTACACCGGAAGGTATTAATTAAATCATAAAAATTCCAAGGAGGGCAATTAAGTAGTAAACGCGCGAGCGCGATGCACTTTTAATTTAAATTTTCTCACGTGTTCATAATGGGAAGAAATTTAATTGCCGATCGATATTTCGCAATTTAAAATTCAAGTATCGAAATAATATATAAATTGTGTTTTAAACGATTTCATTGTCCGCTTTATTTTTCGCTTAGAAAAATACACTAAACTAGCTTTACAAGCGGAACCAAATGGAGCTTGAACCTCGGGATTCCAGAGGTCGCCCAGCTCTCCCCGTTTCTACGTCAAATTGTCGCACTCGGCACCGGAGCGCGTTACCACTTAATCGGGCATTTGCGAAGGCGTTAAATTTCCATGGCACCGCCGGGATCTTCACCGGTGCGTCGGACGGACCCCGGCGCGTCAACGCTCCCGTCTCAGCGCTCGTCCGAATTTAATGGCGAATAATCGAACGGACCGTTGCCGCCCTCCCCGCCTCTCTCTCCCTCTCTCCCTCTCTCTCGGCAGCCTTAATAATGTAATGCGATTCATCATTAAAGCGCGCCAGCCGCGTGGCCGCCCGTTGGATTTTCGCGCGCGGCCAATGGAGAAATTGATGCGGTAATTGAAACGAAATGCAAACTTAAATAATGCCGGCGCGAGTGCTTCATAAATTCGCCCGGCGCGATATGCCAGAGTTGCATTTGTCTCGCGTCCCGGTGTTGCATTGATCAAGCCCCCTACCCCCACCTCTCGCGGCTGTTCTGTAGTGCAGTGTTACTCGGTACGGACTTATTTAGTTTTTCGAGCTGTAATTTTTCGTAGGGAGCTTGGAAATTCAATTTATTTAGTGGATTTTCGTGCTTTGTCCGATTCTTTTGAAGTTCCAAAACTCGATTAGTTAATTTAAAGCTTCGATTTAAGTGGAATTAAAAATGTAAATTTAAGATTTTACCCCTTAACTAAAAGTGATTCTTAGTTTTAATAACACGTTGCGGCGGACTGATTTTATATTTAAGAAATTTTTTTTCCTTTCCATCATTTTTAATTACTAAATTTGCTGATTAAACAATTGCCCATTTTTGTATTGAAAATAAAAGTTTAATGATATTTACACGTACTGAGGTATTCTACAATTTCTATTTCGTACATTTCAAATGTACACGAACTTCGGATACTGTACAATTGATGTTGACCCTTTTATTTTTCTACAAAATTGTTAGTTATTTTGATCACCAGTGTGAACTTGGTATTTACCCGGATAAAATTTTTTCAAATATTGATTTACAAATTGCTATGGTCAACAATATGCTATTAGCGTCAAACTACAAATTTTCAATGTTTTCTCAGGATGTCAGTCGATGGGTACTCGGTGTTTAGTTACTGTGATCCGTAAAGTACATAGTGTTACAAGTAAAGTTACGCGAACACAATTACCTGTTTAGCGATCCATCATGCAATTTTGTCCCATTTCATGAAAACAATTCGATATAATAAGTATTCCACCTATTTTACTCATTTTAGAATCAATTTAATAGAACAATGAAATTAATAAACTATTTAAAAAATGAAAAAAGTAAATTAATTAAATGGCTAATTTAAAACAGTTGTGTACGAATTGTGGCGAATTTGCGCCATCAAACAGGAGATAAACGATCGGAAACGAGTATCTGCTATTTCTTTCGCCATCGGGTACATTTTAGCTCTAAATTACCGTCGATCTTTAGCCGAAGAACAGCGGGAGAACGGCTTTTGCAATATTTGCGATCACTCAGTTTCGTACTTAAAGCGAGGGGGGCGCACACAAACTTCGACGCGCGGAACGCAGCTGTGTCATCTTAGCTCCGGAACTCATTTTCGCTGGCTGCCTTCGTTGGCAGAACAACACTGCGGTTCTCGCATCTGCCCGGCGAACGGGTATACATCGAAAGCGAGACAGGGACGGTAGGGAGGGAGAAAGAGATGGGAGACGCGGAGGAAAGAGGGTGTCGTCTTAAGGCTTGATTCAACTTGGCCGCATTCGGGCACGTTTTACATATAAATAAAAGCTGAAGCGCAGGGAGAGGTATCAAAACTCTTTGTCGTTGGATCTCTTTAAATTAAAGTTCACGTGCCTCATTCGAAATTCACTCGAAAGTAAAATTTAGCATGCAAAGTCGCTTCGTCGGCGGACTACTTGCAATAAACTTGAACTTTTTTCAATATATCAAATATATCAGCTACTCGATAGTTTGGGTACATTTAAAAAAAGATTGCATTTTGTTTTGAAGGATGCATTTTAAACTGATGTTTGTTTTCGTTATGAAAAGTCATAAGTTTGCTTGAAATGTGACTTTAAAGTATCAATCATCGCAGGCTCATTTTTTACGACAGGAAAATATCCACTGACATCCTCAATAGAATCCTATCAAAAGAAAATTTAAAAACTGATAACAACATAATGAATTTATGCAAAATAGAGCATTTACATATGAATTCATCTCTGGACTGAATAGAAAATATTGGAAAAGTTTTTTTTGTAATTATTACTACTTAATGTCGCATGAAATCTCGATATTACTACTTATTTTAAAAAATGTCACCTTTACTTTTCTCTTCACATTCCTAGATTAAGTTTTTTTATTTTATATTTTTTTAATGTTCCGCCCAGCAATTATCCACATGATAAATTGAATTTCAATAATACTGAATTCCTGGGGAATCGAAATGCAGAACTTGAGCGCACCGAGCACAGGGCGGTCTTCTTCGGCGTATATCGAGGGGAAAACGGTTGCAGTGTCACGCGCCGCCGTGTCATTCGTCGGTGGTTGGAGGCTCGAATGACTCAGACGCTTGGAGAAACCATACCCAGGAAATACCTCTATTAGCCCAGCTGCGGCAGAGGAATATCTAATGCCTTGGTATAGCGCACCGCCGCGACTCGCGAGGAGGAAAAATGCGCCGCTCGCAATTGTATTTTTCAAGGAATGAAATTTTGCCAGCCCGCAATTTTTTCCCCTTTCGCCGTACGTATATAATACACAGTGGGTTTCCTCGGGCAAGCTTCGCGGCCGGGAATTGTTGAGGCAGCCGCGTTTGTTCACTCCGAATTTTTAATGCCTCAATCGCTCCGCGCCGTACACTCGCCGTGCGCGACATTACGTTAATGAATTCCAAGTGCAATAGCGACGACGAAAATGAAATGCCGGTACGAAAGTTTCAGTTTGCCGCGGTAACAAACGTCGCGCATTAAAATAATGCATAATTAAACGCGGCCCAAACCTCAGCCGCAGGCCCCATAAATTCGCCGCGTCGCAAAATCTCCGGGTTTCAAATCTCGCCCGGAAAAACGTCCGCCCCTTAACTTCGAGTTCCGGCGACACCTCCTCACCCGATATCAGATACACTCCCGCGAACTCGCAATCTTCGCTCGTCCGAAAGGATTCGGCCGAAGCCGCTCCAGACGCGCGCGGCCCCGGTAAGGCGCTTTCGTGGTCAAAAGTCCAAGTGAATATTTCACGATCCACTCGGTGACGCGTACTTACCGCGCGAACTTCCGCCCCGCTGGGAACGAGCCGGATAATGGATTTTTCAGCCGGGCGACACTTCCCTACCGAAGTTTTAAAGCCCCCCCGCCGGGGGCGATACGCAAACGCGGCCAAGGAGGGCCGGCCAATTTTCGGCCGCGAAGATGCCCCAACTTATTTCCAACTCCGCGGCAGCTCACTTCGTCCCGTGAGCCGCGGTTATCCGTTTCGCGCGCGACGACGCGCCGGCCCGGATGCAGTAGATACGTCTTCTTCGCTCTGATTAGCCCGCGGGAAAGAGACGGTGATTTCGGGAGGCCGCGACGGATGGATCGGCCTCGATCAAATTAGGACTTGCCCCGCGAAGATAAATGTCGCTCTCACACGGGGCCGAGCGAATGGATTAATCTGACAAGAGTCTTCCTGTCGTTTTGTCAATCGTGATCTTCGGGGGGAGCTGCCAGAACGTCGAGGTCGATTTTCTTGTCTATTTTTTTTTTCTTTTGCTTTTTTTTCCGGGGGGAGGGGAAAGTTTCATCGAGGAGTTGGCGCAGGGTAACACGTTTCACAACTACGTGTGGGCAAACAAAATCTCACGCTTCCGTGATTTTGTATGAATCACAGAATTTCGTATCTGCTTGCTGTTAACTTGCGCATTTCACATTAGGAAACTAATGCAATCCCCATGAAACTGTGGAAGTTTCTAATGAAACTTTTTAACACTCCGGACAAAATTACCAGGACGCTTAGAATGTTTGCATTTAAGCATAAAAGTTTCAATGGTATAAAAAAGTAAAATTTTAAATAATTTTATTTCATAGCTAGTGAATCTAAAAAAATTGTTTCAAATGATTAAAATTGGAATTAATATAATATTATATTTTTCGGTGCATAATTACAGAGTAGAGCGTAAAAAAACATTATTTGTAAATGTGGATTGTTATATGTTTTTTATTTCAAACTTCATGTTCTTTGTGCATTAATGCATACATACGAGCTCATAAAATGTTCAAGGGTAATCCAAAAGTAGGTAAGGGGATACATATTAATATAGCCACCTCCAACTCCTTAAAATATCGTGTTTGTGAATAAAAAATCCGGTAGCCTTTTATTAAATATAATATTTAACATTTGATTTTTTCTTTAAAAATAATTAAAAACAGAATTTGAAATAGTGGATTTTAGGATATTTTATATTTTATTTGAAATTCGACATTCTCTCGAAATACATTCATAAAACAATGCGTTATTTATAAAAGAAGAGTAAAACATTTATTTTTTAATTTTTCATAGATTTATTACTATAAAACGAGGACGAATAATTAATTTCCTTTTATCAGGCGACACGAATAAAGCCTGTAATCTGAAAAAATTTGAATGATCTTTTCAAAAATCTCCAAATGAAATCAAGCCTTGAATAAAAAGTAATGGAGCTCGCTCTTTGTGGGAGGCGCTTAACCGTTCGGCTTTATCTTAATGTAAGAATTTAAACACTCCCGGCGACCGAATTCATGGGCCCATAAAGAAAAAAGGGAGCAAAATTTCCGGTTAGCGCGTGATTTGCATGATCCCGCTGGAGATACACTTTAATAACGCGTGTAACCTATAAGCCGTGAATGGTGGGACGTACATAGAATAACGGCGGAGCTACGCGCTTAAATTATTGCATTATGTCGTCCAGTGTTCATCCCGAATTATACGTTCCCGCGCTGCGGACTGCGCGCAGGGTCTGTCAGATATTCTCGGTAATTAAAGTATCCCGACGATATTGCCCCGTGCTTTTGACGTTTGGCTCGCAGTGCAGTCGCTGTAAAAAGAGGAACTTATTTCACGAAAAATTAACTAGTTTTAGCGAAACTATTTTGGTTTGCTTTTTATACCTGGAAATAGTTTTGGGATGTAAGTTCGGAAAATGCGCCAGTGAATGTCAAAAGTTAGATTTCCACGAAAAACTTATTGTAATAAATGTTTAAAAATTGTGTATTAGATTTGCTTTTACTAGATTTGCTTAATATGTTTTCATTGTTACTTTCCTTTTAATAAATAAATTTTTTTATAAATTAACTCAATTTAATACGATATCCGGAAATATTTTCTGCGCGAAATACTGAAAAATTCGCTAATGAATTTCCAAGTGAGTTCCACATATTCCCTTTCGTTATAAATATTTGAAATTTTTTTCTTCACGCAGAATCGTGATATACTTTTCATATCCGAAAAAATTTCTAGAATATAAAATTGCAAACAAAATCAGAGAGAATTTCGTATTATAATTATCAAAGCGCTTCATATTGTTATTTATGCTTCAAACGATTTTATTTTTGATATCTGTAAAAATTTAAAAAATGAAAGGACATCAAAGCGCGAGTCACATTTCCGGTATGCTTTACAATCATAGGGAAATTCCAAGTATGCAAACGTGAAACAATACTCGTTACGTTTTTAATGTATAAAAATGTTCGAATAACAGAGAAATTACACTACAGCCAGTCTTTTCAAAATTGTTCCTCCGCTTACCAAACAAAAGTTGTTAAAAAAATAAAAAAAAAAAGATCCCAGCCCGGTGCTTTCATAATTTCCCTTGTAAAATTAATACACGCGAGCGTTTCGAAAGGTCCGCTGAAAAAAGTTAGCTCGCACAGGTAAACACAAACGGTACCAGCGCGACGCGCGCGCTCGAAAAAAAAGCAGCCACGCGTCCGCACGGAAATCTCTGCATAACTCGCGTTTCGCCGGTCTCCCGCGCGACCCCCTTCGAGGGCAAAACGAAGGGGAGAGAGAGAGAGAAAAAAAAGACGCGGCGGAGGAACGAACAAAAGATCGCGCGCGAGAGCGACGCTGTAAAAGTGAGCGGCGCCGGGTGAAAGGCCGGCGAAGTGCGCGCACGGACGATCGGAGCTGAAAATAGCGTCTCGGGCGAGCGAGTTCCTCGCGGGCGATTTAAAAGTTTCACAGTTGAATTTCTTCGTTTTATCGCGGCGCTGCGGCGGCTGCCATAGGGAGAAGATTAGAAGAAAATTGCACCGAGTCCTGAAGAAGCCCGCGGAGTTGGCTCTCCACGAGAAAGCCCTGGCGAAGCTGGCTACGCCTAAGCGCGTACACAGACCACCGAGGATCGTACGTATATGGAGCCCGGGGGGGCGCGCCGAGCGCGTAACCCGGCACGTATACACCCGCACGTGGCCTCTTATTCATCCGGATCTTCTTTCATGCGCGCGCACGACCCGTCTACTTTACTTACCGGCCCAGCGGTTTTCCTATCTCTCTCCATTCTAATTTTTTCCCCTTACGTATGCACCCCGGCCCTCGGCTCGCTTTCTCTCGCTCACACGCGTACGCTGGCTCGCCGCTTCATTTTGCTTTATTGACTCGCCGTATTTTTCTCTAATTTTACGGACTACAAGAGCCAACTACTTTGCTCTGTCCCGCTACCGCTGCTCCTGCTTCCTCTGTTATTGCGTGCTGTTCGCGCTTTTCAATGCGCTTGCTCCACTTCTTGTTTTCTTATTTTATTTAGACTTTTAATTTGCCAGATGGATGTAACGTAGATAAAGTTTTATTTATAATTTTTTCGTATTACATTAACTTAATTCTGTAATCAAAGCTAATATACTTACAACACAGGCTAAGATAACAAACAAAAGTGTGAATTGCTTGTTTCCATAATTATGTTTAAATAGAATTGAATAACGTATCAAAGATTATTTACAACGTTGTTAAAATATCAAAAATTGCAGTAATTCTTATAAAATTAATTGCAGTAATAATTAATTCGTAAGCTATTAAAATGCTAATAATTGCTTGTGTAATATTCTGACACTAATGTAGGAGCTTTTATTACATCGAGTAAACATTAACGGCACAACATTTAGATGCACAAAACGAACTTCCGAAGCACTAAACCGTAAATTAAACAAATTATATGCATGAAATGAATAAATTTAATTGACTACATCTGCTGTACAGAAAATCAAAGGTAATTGGCGAAAGAGAAGTTTCATAAATTATATATACTTGATAAAACACTGCATAATCAAAGTAAAACTTTTTCCATATACACAATTATATACATTACACATGTACAGTAACATCATACAGTGTAGTGATGATAATCTATCCATTAGTTAGTCACAATTTTTAAATTATATCAAAGTTCAGGTCTCTGTCTGACCACACTCGGATCTTTCTACTTAATAGAATTTCTTTTATTTATTTACCTACATCTACATTATTTCACCTCAGGATTTTTGTACTAATTTTAAAAAGAAAATTATTTTAAAAGTATTTTATATGTTAAATATTTATTTAGAGTTTATTTCTATTAAATTTATAATTGTTCCTTTTTAATAATTAAGACTTTAAAAGAAACCAATAAATTAACATTTTTAATTTTATTTTAACTTTAGGAGTTTACGACTTTTTAAACTAAAAATAAATTCATTCTCTCTGTCTAAATCAAATTTAAAGTTAAATCTTCGTGCTCTTATTCGAAACTCAATGTAAATTAGTATCCTTTGTAATATTTATTATATGAACATCAAATTCCGCTCGAATTAGTATTATTAATTAAATAAATCACATGTTAAATTTAACGACTTTAACCAAAAGATAAATAAATGATTATGCATACATTGTAAACGTGATATTTGCATCACCAGAGTGTCAATACATTTATCTGAGGTTTGATTAAACGACACAATAAATATTCCAAAAGTTAATTGATTTTAGAATGAAAAATTACTTAATTTTTCTTTAAATAGTTCCAACGAAACATTTATTTATGATAAACAATGAAAAACTAATTAAATATTAAAACACTTTTGTTTGTTTTCTCTAACGCTTGCTCGACCTCATTTCTTCATGCTTACGTTAGGATTATCTGCAGCAAAAATTATTAGGCAAAAAATGTGTAAGCCCCCCGCAAAAGAGAACAAATAGATGCTTTCGTATCAATATTCGTCGATTTTCTTTGCATCGACGTACGACAGCCCCGAGGACCGAAGACAGGGAAGAAGCCGCCCTACGACCAGGCGCGGCTGGACTCGCTGGCGAAGCCGCTGCGCCCGGAGCCGGAGGAGATGCCCGATCCGTTCCGCGTGAAGCGCAGCGCCCTGAGCAAGGTCGACGACGAGCACGTGGTGCACTGTCACATGCTGGCTTTTCCGCGGCAGCGGCAGGACCCGCCGTACCGCGAGCCCGGCGTCGTCGAACCCACGGCCCTCACCGCCATGGGTGAGTATTCCTCCTCTCCTCCCCTTCCTATCCGTCGTCTTCTTCTTCTCCTTCTCGGACTCCTCGGCTTTTACTGCGGGAGATTCGGGTCAGTCGGCCGATTGAATTACTTTTCGGGAGGGGAAGCTTTACGAGCGCACCATTTTTATGTGCGCCGCGCTAATCGCGAGGGCCAGATTCGGAGGATAGGCGGGAACGATAAGGGAGGAACCGGGGACTGCAGAATTATGGGGACGCCCGCACTCCAGGACGACTGGTTCTTCCTCGTTCCGCGGTCGGGCACAGACAACGCGCCGGGCTTGTTTTACGGCTTTTGTTTTGAGATTTTATTGGGCATGATCTAATTGGCGATTGAGATAAGCAGGCCGCGGCGAGTTTATCGAGGCGAAATCTTTCGCTCCGAGACGACTCCTTTTGACCGTTGGGGAAATGAAAGCTTCTTTTGTTACTGCTTCTGACGCGTAACATTGAGTAATATGTGCAAACCCTTTAAACGAAATATTTAGAAACAGACGAAATAAAACTCACGACGTAATAATGTTATCGAGGGGACTTAAAACAAAATAATATTTTATTTCGCAATAATTTTTAAAGAAATAAACAAAAACATAATAATAACTTATTCAAGCATAACTATAAAGTTTTATTAATATTAAATAAGGAGCACGCGTAAAAATTCCATCAGTTTTTCTGGTTTACTATACATTTCGCAACGCCCCCGATGTCTTACAACAAGACATTTATGGCGTGCTTCGCGAGCTGAATATTTCCGTATAAAGAAACTTCTAAATCATTACACGAGGATTTTTAGATGCATCTTGTAAAAAAATCCCCTTTCTTTTATTTAACTCGAAAATATTTCTAAGCACGGAAGTGTTATTTCAGCTTTTCGTATGCGTCGTAAAACAGCAAAAGAATCTGTTAAAAAGTAAATTATGAATTTTTCCGAACTCAATAGGACGTGGTGTAATCGGAAAGTGGGGCACAATTTAGAGCAGTGAATAACACGGTACTATAATTGAGAAGGCCGTATTTCCTTTGAGAATTGTTTACGCTTCGGAGCGATGTAATTTTTTTTAGTTGCCTTATTGCAAGGGGCTCGCGAACTTCGCAGTTTAAAGTTTCGACGCTCTTCTTACGAAAAGTCTGTTTTACAGTTAGCTACCTCATTCGCCTCTGCCCCAATCTCTGGGCTTTGCTGCCTTTTTTCATTGTTTTGTCGTGAATACTAATTAAGTACTTTTTAATCTTTGAACTCATTATGACTTGATATTCTCATCTGCATATTTACGCCAAGCACAAAGAGACGTTCCGTCGATTTTTCGTTTATTTAAGGAGTTTCACTAGGGGCTGCGAACATTTATAAGAGTTTCAATTAAAAAGTTCTTAATAATCATCAGCCGTGATAACATCGTCGTGGAACCTCGCG
>JAXIUT010050287.1:21377-35898 GCA_035586675.1 Eurytoma californica | reverse complement strand
GCGAACATTTATAAGAGTTTCAATTAAAAAGTTCTTAATAATCATCAGCCGTGATAACATCGTCGTGGAACCTCGCGGTTATATTTATAGACCGTTTTGAAATTAGAGTGTCATAATGACTTTATGTTAGGTACATATTTGTTTATTTACAAAGTTCAACGTAATTTTTATGATTGAGATGTTTGTAAGTTCATCTTAATTAATTTATTACGTATGATCGTTAATGTAATTTTCAGAATTACATAGCCTAAAAATAAACTTTTTATGAGATTTGATAGCTTGATTTTCTTTCTACGAAAGTTTCCAGTAAAAAGGGAACCCTACATCGCTGATTTAATTTTAATGACGCTTAGTTCATTTCCTTTACTGAAAATTTCCGCACATAAATTTTCAAGACATTATATTTCTTCGAAAAATAGCCCTTTAATATACATTTGATTGCCTTTAATTCGTCAAATGCACTTTTCATGATTGGTTTTTTCAAAATTTAAATGTAAAAAAAGTCTCGTGTAATTTACAAAAATTTAACGAGAATTAAAACTGGTTTTCAAAAACATTACATTTTATTGCTGCAACCGCGAAAATCGAAATTTTCAGGACAAACTCTAATCAAAAGAAGTGCACCCACGGGTATCACGGTTTACTCAGTCCTAGAAACGTGAAACCTTTACATAGAAATCTTCCCGAGGGGATGCCAAGAAAATAGCTATTTCAGTTGCTAGGCCTAAAAAGTAGGTGGACTCTAGCTGTCGTTAAAGCAATCAGATTTGAAAATTTTGTCACGTAGCAACATCGTTAAAAAAACTTTTAGTCATAAAATAATTATAAACAACTTTTCTGCAAGTTTCATTTTATTTTTTGAAGCATAATATTAACTCGCAAAAAAGTTTTTATGCCAAGCTTAAAAAAGATGCAGAGTCCCCCATTTTAACGATCTCGGACTGAAAAATAGCAATAAAAGTATACTTAAGGAAAAATGTTGTTCGATTCGGAGGGGATCAGAGGTCAATAACTTTAGATTTGATCTTGACCTTCATTTTCAAGCTCACCCATAACAGGGATATACATTTCGATGTAAATCCACACTTTCAAAATCTGAAGGAAAAAAACTAGGGATTCCGTTAAAATGAACTTGAAAATGAAGCTGAGGGTCAATTTTGAGGTCACAGACCTTCGAGCCCTTCTGCACCGAACAACTTGTGTCCGAAATTTTTTTGACCAGTGCATCTACAACTATTTTTCTACGGTTCTAATTAACAAATAATATTTAAATGAATGAATATTTTTAAATAAAAACTCGGAACAAATCGTTTTATAAAATTTGAACTTCCGGTAAGTTTCCCAGTGATGATTTATCTCCTTTTGACAGTCAAAGCAGCGAAGTAGTTCCAAAACGAGGATCGAAAAGCAGCCGGCATTCCGGCCGCTTCCGAAATAGCCGAAAGCTCGCGCGCGATTCTTTAAAGCGTGCTCTCGTGGGTAGAGCTCCGTGGGTACAACCGGGCGGGCGGGCGAGCCAAGCGCGAAATCCCGGACTGACTCGTCGCTCCCTAAGTGTTTGCTTGCGTTCGCAGCTACGAAGTGGATCGTGGAACTGGCGAAGCCGGCCAGCCGGCCGCGCGGACTCGAGACCGACGTCAAAGAGGACGCCTTCAAGGTGCCCCCGCTGGCCCTCAAAGCCTGGTGCTCCCCGCGGACGAAGGTCCTCGCCCAGCCGAAGAAGGTGAAGCGCGTAAAATTCTGAGGCTCTCTCTCCGCCGCGAAGCCGCCATGCACAAACCGCTTTTCTTTCGACGACTCCAGTATACCCTGTGAATTCTAGTTTACTTTTTTTCGTTCTTGTCCGGCGTCAATAGTGCGATCGAAGCCCGCGTTACTACAGTCCTTTAAATTGTGTCGTTCTATACCCTAGGCTATCTACTGAAATAAAAGCGATTAAATGCTGAAATGGATAAGGCGGGTCAGTTTTATTTCGAGTGTTTGGGAAAAATAAAATCGAAATCGATCCAGACACCTGAGACTCGGGATTGGATATAAAGTGAAGGTCGTCAATTTTATCGTAATGTTTTGCGCCTTTGACTATTTTTCAAATCGAATTAATTCAATTCTCCGATTCGACCAAGGAAATATTTGATTGGCGATCTTCCAGAAATTATTATTACACTATCACTTTTACGGAATTTTAATCTAAATGAAAGATTAATTAAATTTTAATATTAGACACCAACATTAATTTTATTCGATATTCGATACATTGTTTCCATGCGATTTAGCATCATATATTCATAAAGTTGAGTCTTTGATATTGAACTAAAAGCTTTTATAAGCCATAAATGTGAATTCATCATTTTATTATGAGAAGTGCTGCAACTATAAAATAAAAGTAAGTAGATATGGCTGGGTACGGTAAGACATATTCTGAATAAAATATTTTTAAAACGATCTCAACCTTTTTTCGAACAATTCTTACAAATATCTTAAAAATTATAATATTTAATTCCACTTATATGTCGCGGAGCTTAAAAATTCAGTATTTGCATGTACGTATCGCACATCACGCATGTCATTACTTTTACTGACTATAAAGAGTTTTCGATATTCATAGCGCGCCGTCCGCTAGTTTTGAATGAAATAAACAGGCCTGCAGACAGAAGCCATTTACCTTCGGACTTGTTCAATTTCCAGCGGCAATGCACATCTAATCGATGTAGAGCTTATCAGTGACGTTCTAAATTAGTTCTCGTTCTAGAAAATTAGTTTGAGTTAAAATACATAGAGGCTCGCACGTGTGGCTGATTTCATTCCCAATATCGTCGGGCGGCAGAGAAAATTAATTATTTTCTTGCTTCGGTCTGTCGCTCCTGCCGCCGGGGCAGCGGTTCGAGCTCTTTCTTCCGTTTTAACGAACCTCCAAGGACTTAATTAATGACTTTTGATTTATTAACCAATTGCCTAAATATTACCGTGCGTGACTGATTAGCCGGGATCGCATTAAATGCTGACGCAGCATAGAGATTTTTTAGTAGACTATTTATTTATTAACTAATTTTACGTGTACTTTTGTTTCAGGAATGTATGTGTTAAAAAGTCGTGAAATAAAATATTAATGATGCAATTGGCTTTTAAAATGTTGATCTCTATTCTTGATCAAATTCACATTTATCCATGGTTTTAGATTGTCTTTTTATTCAACTTGTACTTCTTTTTTTTGATGATTATTTTTTTGAAAATCAACATTATAATATTTTCCACCTTTAAAACTACTAAAAAGTGGCTAAAATGTGGGGTTCATTTTATCAAAAACCAATGAAAAAATTGTAAACTTTGTTAAACAAATATTATTTTTAAGAAACTGTATCTTACTCTCCATCATAATCCGAGTATCAGTGAAACGCGAGAGACAAAAGATAACTTCCTTAAATATCCGAATGCTATTTATTTTCTTCGATGAAAAGTATAAAAAAAGTAAAAGTTCTGTCAATATAAACTCTTTTAACAGCCTGACCCAATAACGAAAAACCACTTAAAAACTTTTATCAGCAAAGCCGGCGTCAACGTAATAATACAGCGCCGGAGCGGGAACTTCGCAATATCCATCGCGAGTATCGGCAGCTCGCACACCTTATAGCCCCGATTTATACAATAAACTGCTTTGTTTTGAAAAATTTCCCCAGTCAGCGCGCGATCCGTAAACAGCCCATTAATTTAGCCTCCGCCACCTCTCTGTGCCCGGGCAAATTCTTTTATCAATGCGCGGCGCGGGCGTATCGAGCTGCGCTCGCCCGATGCGCCGCGCGCTCTCTCTTTCGAAATAACAAACTGATTTAAAATAAAGCATTCAGGCGCGCGCGGCGGCCGGGGTATCGCAAGAAAACAGGCGGCGGCGCGCAGTTGTCGCTCGCAAATCACGGCTTGTTGTTCGGGCCGCCGGGAGCGAGGCTAATAAACCTTGCCCCCCGCGCCCGGGGCGCGATTTTAAAGCGAGGACCTTTATAACCGGGAGTTTCGCGTCATATACACCCGGATGTGCGCGGGCCCGCGTGTGGGTGCCGCGGGGGTGTGCTCGGGCGCGCTTCTTTCTACCCCCGCCTTTGGAATTCAGCCAGGCAACTTGAGGCGAGCGCGCGTCGGCTTTCGCGGAAAAAGGCTGCAAGTGGACGACACGCGCTGGATGAGGCCGCGGGAGCGCGGGGGGAGGAAGGGGGGCGCTGGAAAAATGGAACGATTCACGGACGGCGATGGAGAAGTCGCTGCCCGAGAGGGACGTGAGAGCGCACGTGAAGCGAAATGTTTATAGCGGAAATTTAGAGTTTTCTTTTGTTCGCAATGGCTGGGAAATATAAACGAATGGCCGCGCTAAAAGGTTAAGAGCGCGTGGGAATAAGTATTTCAGCAATGCGGCTCGCGTAATGCTTATGTTACACTTTTCTTTTGCGAGATGCATTATACGTCTGTAAATTCGTAGGCCACTCCGATCAAATTTATCAAGTTAATTATTGCGTCGGTTATTGTTACCGGTTTAATACGATTTTCTTCTTCTCTTCTTTGAATTTGTGGAATTTCGATTTTTCCTGCTTTTTTTCGATATGCTTATTAAAAAGTTTTATGCCTGGTTATTCAACGTCAAAATGAATATGGTCTAATTGGCAGCCTTGTTAATAATTCAATGATACACGACGTATGAAATATGCCCACTTGCCATTCATTAAAAAGTTATGTCCAGTTCTCGTCTCAGTTTAATTAATTATTAAATTCAAAATTTTTTAAATTATTTTCAACATAAGATTACAATCATAATTAATTTCGATTATTAAGTACCATTGTTAATTTGTAATTAAAAATTTCGAGGTATATAACAATACCGCATTTATGAAATTATTAAACATTAATAATAATCAAAGTTTTATTATTAATTGACGGTATTCCACTTGCGATGAAATTAATTTTCGACTGTATTTTAAACATTTATAAGGAAACAAAAAAATGTAAAACAACTTAGATTTAAATGTAAGAAACAAGAAAAAAAAGTATTGCGGGAAGTCACGGCAAAAGCTAATTGCTTACTAATGATCTAAAATATCGCAGCTTAAGCAGTCAGAGCTTTGCGCAGCGCGAAATCAGAGGAAGAGGGAGTGGATGACGAGCGGCAAAAGAAAAGGTAAGTACGGAGCGTCGCGGGAGGGAGAAAAGAAGCTGGGAAAAAGAGGAAGGGGGTGGGAGGGAGGATGACCGGCTTGGCACGGGCGCCTAATCGCCTCTTCGCGATAACCGTCTCCTGCATCATAATAGCCATAAGCATTTTTCGAGGGAAACTCTTATTCCCTCCCCTTATCTTCCTCCCTCCCGCCCTTTTGCTCTTCCGCCTCCCCCGCCTCCTCCCGCCCTCCCACGGCATCTTTTTATTCTCTCCTGCTCCCGGTGCTCGTGTCGAGGCACCGCTGATACTGCGCCGGCCAAAGCTCAAATGCGCCGAATCAATTTAAACTTTTTGTCTTATCTCGCCGCGCGAGATGCGCGCCGAAGCGGCGGAAAAAATTGCTACAACGACTATACGTATCTTTGCCAATTTTGCATTTTTTTTTACTTTTGGTGCTGTAATAGCCACTTATAATGTTACCGATATTTTGAAAGTTGCACAAATGTGCATAAAGGGTAGTGTAGAAACGGCAACCTTTCGACAAATAAGGTTATCGATTCTGATTAAAGTACGACAGGAAGTTTTTGATTACTTTACAGGGTACAAGTTTGAGATGATTCGCTATTTAGAAATAGATGTAAAAGGAAGAAATTCTTCCTTGTAAAACATTTCACTACTTTCATTATCAAGACCTTTTTGAGGATCTCATTTTCAAAGAGGGTCAACATAATTAGAAAGGAATGGAGTTTGAAAAGAAATTCAATTGTAAGAAATCTAATTAACTAAGTTTTAAATTAGCACGTTAAAATAAAATTTGTATCATAGAAATAAGCAATCTTTACTTTTACCATTATGCAGAACTTCCTTAATCAATTTACGAACATTTAATAGTGATCAAACAAAAGTGCAGTCTAATTCGTGTATTAATTGTTTTGAAGTTAATTATCCAGGATTATATGCTTATTATTGTTGTTCAATTTTTCCATTTTAACTCCAATTAGTACTGTACTGGTATATCAGGTTCAATGGTGTTTAAAATCAATAGCCACCCAAAAATTGAATTATCCATTTACTTTGCTGTAATACAAGCAGTATAAACTTGGAGAATTGATCTGCAATCAGTGCATTTAAAAGTATTTTTAACTAGCTTCCTCTCAGAATTCACACTATGTTTTTAAAACATTTTAGTTAAAATAAGCCTTTAATAAACGATATAGATATGCTTTTTTATTTTAAAACAAGAAAAATATAACTGATGGAATGCCCGATATTTTCCACTCGCGATACTCAATAATACTTAGTATATAAATTTCATTTGATTCGGTATGAAATTTAATCAATGAGTAATCCGTTTTAACGGATACTTTTATCCGATAGTATAAAAATTGTTTCATAACTTGATCTACTACATAAAGCCATACCGCATAAAAATAGCTTCACGCGCCCAGCCGACGAATTATTTTTTCCGCGTTGTCGGTAAATAATAGCGGTGTTGCTGCAAAAAAACGAGAGGAGGAGGAGAGAGAGAAAGAGAGAGAGCCAAAGAAAGATACAATGACGTTTCCCGGAGGCCAACATATCGAGTCAGCCCCGCACCGAAAGTCATTGACAGCTCTTCGAAAGCTCGACGCGAGCGCACGTGCGCGGCTGTAGGATAATTTAAAATTCAAATTCTCCTGCGATAGCGCTCTATTTTCCGTTAAAAAACACGGCGGTGCGAATAATAATGGACAGGGACTGGATGAAAGGGCCAGGAGTGGGGGTAGCTACACGAATAGACTAAAGGTGTAAAATGCAACTAGCCGGCGTATACAATGGAAAGAGTGCGATAGGCAGTTGCCCAGAGCGAGAGAGAGCGAGAGAGAGGAGGGGGGGGTGAGAGAGAGACGGCGTTACGCAGGTGAATTTTTCACAGTAGTAACAACAGTCAACGCGTGCCCGGCGTTTCTGCGTGTACATGTTTACCGTACCCCGGACCGGAAAGACAAAGTACCGTGAATTTTTATCGAACCGAGTGAAATACGCTCGACAACGCTTTAAAGGCGTTTTTCACGCCAATTGCTTGAATAAATTTGAAAAACGCCCGCGCTCCCTCTTCCTTGTGCGATCGCGCGCGGCTCTCCCCCGCAGCATCTGCGTGCCCGGTCTCCTATTTTAGCTCGCCGACGCTTCGTTACTTCGCCGCCGAACGAAGTTAACGTTCCACTGCAATCAGAAAAATGTCAATCCATCTCGATGCAGCGCCGATGGAATTTAGTCCTCGCTCCGCGGAAAGTCTTTGGGATCGTTGCTGCAAATATTTACCCGCGAAAAGGGATAAATAATTTTCTCTGCTTTTCGTTCGAATGCTTTTTTTAAAGAAGTTTTCAGTTTAACCTCGAGATTAAAAGATTTCTATAATAAATTGTTGTATTATTATTTATTGTATGATGATCGTTACATTTTGGGGGCTCGTAGAATGCCAATATATAACAATATTTTGAATTATTAAGTTATTGCACATTAAAACGTTTTTAAAACGTCCCTTTATTAAAATCAAATGCAAATACTTTCAAAGTCATTGATAAATAAATATAAAATGACAAATGCAACTCGAGTAATCTGAAATCTCGAAATGAAAAACATGGATATCGAAATTTCGCGTCTAATAACCGCAAAGAAGACGACAGATCTCGATAAATCGGCCGCAGAGAATATTGTTTTTCGAGCGTTTATTCGATAAGAATCGGCCAATTCACCGGAAGTAGATGGGGGACGACGGGGGCCGCTCACGGCCGGGCGGAAGCCACCGCTGACTCAATATAAATCCGTAATCCGCAAGCCTTCATCCGACATTCATTACGGGCGCCTAACAATGGCGCCCAGCCTCTCCCACCTCCCATCCGTTTTCCGATTGTCGGTATCACAAAATCCCCGAGCGGAGTCTTCCCCCGCCCGGTTCCCGTCGTCTCGCTCTCTCCCTGCAGCGCCGCTGAAAAGACACAAGCTGATTACTTCGGGAAGCGGGGGTGCCGGTGGCTCCTAGTTGGCCCATTTGACTCTGCGTCGACACACACTGAGCCGCCGGGAGGCGGTTAGGGCGCTTAATAAACTTGGCACGAGCGGCGCACCTACACCTTCTCCCATGCTGATCGTTCGGCGCGCCCCCACCCGCCCATTTCGATGTCTTTGCTGGCACCTCGAGGAGCAGATCGTGGGGCTTCTGCTACGCTGACGTTACGCGGTCGTTCACTTTTTTCTCGCGGCCACTTTTCAACGGTGTAACGACGCGGCGGGTGAAAGGAAGTTTTTTTCATAAGCCGATTGAGTGATTTCTTTCATTCGAGGGGAATTCAATCGAATGAAGGGCTTTTATTTTATTATTCTTTTTAAATTTCATGCAAATTGCATTTTTCTTTGAAATGGAAAATTTTACATTGCATCGAGATTTATTTATTTGCATTCGCTACTGCTTTTTTAATTTAAATCTAAAGTTTCTTCTGATATAAATTAAAAAATTATTTCTCCGTAGTGTAGAAAATAATGATTTGCAAAACAAAATAAATTTACTTCTTTTTACTAAGCTCAGTGACATTTCACGTCCTGATAAGAAGCCATTGTTGGGTACACAAATGATCTTTTTTATGTTGTTATGGCCAACGTATACTTAGTCATCATTATAAGGCACAAAGGAAGCTTTTTTGCTCAAAGTCAAATTTTTTTAAACATGTTTACTTCTTTTAGATACTATTACGTCGATATTTTATATACGTAATCTTGCTCCTTATAACACTGCGTTATTTACATAATTTTATTCATGTTTTTTTTTGTTATTGCACGTGTGCTCTATAAAGAACAATTCGTTCGTAACGAAATTAGAATAATCATTTTACATGAAAATTTATTCAATTCGCTTGTATATATGTAACATATTGAAATGAATTTCCAAAACAATTTCTTGGCATTTATCCACGTGCCAATCAGCATAACTGAAGCAATAAGCAAACAACTCATCAATTCCCCCTTAATACTCTACACTACTATAAGAAATTCTAAAACGCAAGCGAATTCCAACGCCAATCGGTGGTGTGCATTAGTTCATGAAAAATCGGTCGATCAGTCGAGCGTGCAATTTTCATCGTCACTAAAGCTCGTTGCGTGAAACTCGAAGCTTCCCGCTCGCTTTCCTCGAGCGGTGTGCGTAGATCGCGATGATTTCGCACGCATAATTTTACGTGAGCCCCGGCCTTCCTATTACGCGGGCTCGCTCGTGCGCGGAGAAGCGGGTCTAAATCATAATTTCATTTGCCTCGACGAGCGACTTTCGACGACACGGCACGAACTACCATTAATTATTTTACCGAGGAAGCGGGGGGGCAAAGGACGCGCGGACGCGTAACCGGAGTCTCCGAGACCCTGCCATCTCCGGCGCCTCCCGCGGACGAGGGTCGGGAGGAGTGCACACCGAGTTGGAATAAGTTTTTCGACTTTAGAACGCTGCGCCGTCGGTGAATTTGTCGCAAACTGCTTGGACTTTATATAAATGCTGCGTTTATGTATGCGTGTGTGTGCGTATCTGTGCGCGCGAGTGCATGTGTGGGAGTGTGACTGTGTGCGCGTGTATGTGTGCTTGTACATGCATCCGTGTGTTTATAAGCTTGACAGCTTTGATGAATTTCATTCTGGGTGCTTGCGAGTGCGGAAAAATGTATTTTAGCCGGGGAAAGCACTGTATTTACTGAATCTCGCCGTTGGATTATTTACGAGCGATAAATTTTTCCAGGCTTAATTGCCGAAAGTTAACAAGCGCTCTTCCGCTTCATTGGCTGCCGCGGACTTTCTCCGCGCTGTTGTTTCCTTTTTCCGATTACAAAAAGTTTAAGATTCGATGCTTCGTCAAAGTTTTACTCTAGGATAGTTTCAAACGATAATTAAGTCATAATTGCAAATAAACATAATAATAAAAGCTTTACTTTCAATAAAGAAAGAAATGAGTTATCATACTGGCAATCATCCAAATTGCAAGTACAAAGAATAAGATTCAATTTTCTTCACTTCCCTCTTACACTATTTTACTGCTCTTCTTATTTCTTTTTTATGTAATTAATTTTCGTTATTTGTAAGTTTAAGAATTACGATTGAAATTTAAATCACTAATTACAACTTTATAATCATTGAAGAAGCTGTACAGTAACCTTTTTTGACAGTTATTAAGACAAACGAATATAATTTATAATTTATAAAGGTAAGTGTTCAATTCTGCATATTAGATTGAAAAATCAATCTTCTGAAGTTATAAATATTTCAAGTTATTATTTAAATCAAAATTAAAATTGTTAATTCCTTGAAAAAAGTTGCATGTTAAGTACAAAGATCCTTTTGATGAAGGATATAATGCTAATGGAATCTAAAAATCTGGAGGATGAAGCTTTTATGACTTAATTTAGGTTTGGTGGAACTTTTAAATGACCACAACTTTGTTTCTGATAGTTTCTGCGGCGGAAACTTTTTTTCTGAAATAAATTTCTCTTGAGTAGATTCCATGGTTCGGGTAATTTCAAATTCCAGTGTTCAGGATCTCGCCAGCAGCGATGTACGAGGCCCACGATTAAAAAGGAAGTTTTTATACCCCATCCATTTTTCGGCCGAGATTTTCAAGTGTATATTTTACAAATGATGACAAATAACTTGATAAAATGTTTACTCGAACGTCACCAGTTATAACTATAATTGATAAAATTTTAATTTCTGGAATTATATAAACATATCATGACATTGTTTACTAAAAGAGCAAAGATTTTACTCAAAATTAATGTTAAAATTAATTAAGGAATGTTAAAATTAAGACTTCTCTAATTCTAGAATTAAAATAAGCTTGCTAATTCGGTACGAAGGACTTGGAAATAAGGTAGATGTCCTAGAAAGTACACAAACGCGGTCACGCTTGTTGATCTTGTGTCCGTAGAAAGCATAAAGGGTTTCGCGAAGGTAGAGGTAACTCGCTGTATTCCCTTAATTTACAAACTCCATTGTTACAAAGCAACATTCTTATGAGGTACAGTGCGTGCGACAACGTGTGCACACACGCTCATGCAATTCGTATAAGTGTATTCTATTATTCGCCACTAGTTTACCTACTTGCCCAGTAGTAGGTAATTTTGCAATAATTTACGTGGTAACTGCTATACGCGCAACTCCCAGAGGAGTGGGTATAATCAACGATCGAAAATAAATCGGCGAGCTTTTGTGCACTGCGCACTTTACGCATATCGACAATATGATTTTCCGCTCTTAGCAAACTTCCGCCGAGCATTCCGAGGCAAAAAAAAAGCGGAGTGCACGGTATACGCGGCATTAAAACATTTCTGAAACATTGAACTGATTTATGAGTTCGCAGATGACTCGACTTTATTTTCATTTCCATAACCGATATTTCCACATTTTTCATACTCCCCGCCGGCGCAACCCACATTCTAATTGAAGCAGTTTGAAACTCCGTTTTGAACTTGAATTCAGCGTTTATCGAACTCGGCGGGTGAGGAGAGGAAGGAAAAAAAAGGGTGGCGGCCGGCTCCATTCTCCGCGCGTCACGTCTGCAACTGTGCGGGCCGAAAGAGAGAGACTTTCCCTCCGTCGTTACACTCACCCCCCTCCGTTCTCTTTAACCCCTTCGTCTTAGTCACTCGACAGCAGCTTCTCTCTCTCTCTCTCGCTCCTTCGGCGGCTGTCCCGCTCTCGTCCGGATATCTATAAAAATGTCGCTCGTGCTTTCGAAACTTTAAATCGCCGGAGCTATTATTCCGAGGCGCTGGCAGAGCGGGCGAGCGAAAGAAAGAAGGAGCTCGCCGCCGCCGCTGGCCGAAAGTTTCTCGATAAATCATCGAGTGGCGGCGCGCGGGGGGGAGGGAGAGCGGCCGAGCGAGCGAGAGGGGCCGAAGGCGGCCGAGGAAAGGCCAAGAGTTGCGGAACTAATAAATATTAATACCCCCGGAGCTTGCGAGCGGTTACTTTCATATATAATCGATCGGAGCGATTTTTACGAGGCTGGTAAAATTGTGCGCGGGGCAGGACGAGGGGCCGGGCTGTTCTGTCACCGGCGAGATGAGGTTCTTAACCTCTTCGTCTTTGACGCTGTTGTCATATTGCGCTTCGACGGTTATGAAGTAAGTTCGGCTCGATCTTCCTCTTCGATTTTTTTTCATCGACGGGGTGAGGTGGAGAGAGAGAGTCGCTTTTGTTAAGCAGATTGCTCGAGCGGTGCGTATATATGCACGACGTATCGGAGCATTGGTCTCGAGGTTTTTTTTTCGGGGACAGGAACGCCACCGATCTATACTTTTTTCCCTTATCGGAACTTACTTTATAGGCTACACGCGGAGTTTCTCAAAGAATTTGCGAGCGTCGCATAGTATAGACGCGGCGCCCTTCGATGTCACCTTACATATTGTATAATAAAGATTTTATTAGAAAATAGTTGATTCTTTATTGAGTGCGCGCTGCCTCCATTTTGTATGTAATTACATTTTCTTTTAATTAATATGAAAATTAGATTTTCAACATAATTAAATATAATGGTTCTTTCTTTTTGCTCGAAGTTATAATTGCAGTAAATTGCTTTTAAAAATGAATGAGAGTTTATAACAATGAAAATATAATTTGTGTTAAAACTGAAATTAATGAATTTAAAAATTAAAACAACTATTTAATTTATTGTTTTACTTTCAAATTATTCAAATTTTTATTGTTACTTCCTTATCTGCATCTATTTTAAAAAAGCATGTACTCGTACAATAGTACGGATTTTCTAAGAACAAAAGTTTAGAAAATATAAAAGCATTTCGTGCAATAACACGCGAAAGAGTTTGTCTGGATGGATCGAATAAGCAGTAACATTCCGCAAGTTGCTGAACTAAACTGAAAGCTTACAGCCGTTTCCATTCGTGTAAAATTCAGATACTTCCCAAAGTTGCGTTTCAAAAAATTTTACTTGATATTTCTTCTCCAACTTACCCACTGGAAGCAAAATTGCAAAGAATAAATCATGCAATTATAAAGTCATGCAAAACTTACTTTTCAATGTTTTTTCCAAATTTCTTTTTTTTCAGGCACTTAAAACCGCCCGTCTTTCATCGCGATATATTTACTTTTATTACAAAGTTAAATGAATCCTCCGTATCAATCACTTAATACGTTTGATTAGTTAGCGTCGCGTTTGGATAAATTATTCGCGAACTTTTTAGCCGTCTCAAAAAGAACTTATTAGTTATCAATAATTCATTCATTTAATTTCGCGACATTACAAAGTCAAATCAGCCTAACGAGTCCCCGAGAAATCGCAAGAAAAATTCCGCCGAACTTTCCACTTCGCGTGCTCGAAAAGTCTCGGGGCGGAAAAAAGGGGGAGTAGGGCATTAAACGTCGGATTGGAAAATTAGTGAATATCTCGATATGCACGCGGCGTGATAAATGAGCGGCGTCCGTGGCGCCCGGCATCGAAGATAAGCGAGGGTCTTCCAAATCTAACGAGAGCGAGATAATAACGCCGCGCCGCGGACTTGAATTAACGAGGGCGGGATATTCCCTCGCGCGGCTGTAATTCTTATTGCACAAAGGGCTCGGACTGCGGCTGTGATTCCTTTTCGGTGAAAAAAAAGGTGGTGTACGGGTATGAGATAGCGTCGGCGACCTTTTTTTTTCACCGCTAGCGTCGCGCGGACTTTGCGCCAGCCAAGGGGGCGCAATTAAGTTCCAGAATGCAGATCCCGGTGATGGATTCTCCTTTATTTAAAAAGTTGATTGAGTTTCGTAAAATATTTCTTCTTTGCATTTATTATAATGAATATCTAAAAGATTTAATTTGCTTAGGCCTCAGGGAACATTTTAAAGAAGACTGTTCTGAATAAGTAGTTACAGTACGCGTTTGGTCAGACCCGATTGATTTTATTTTCCCATTTTTTACTTCCACCAAAGGAGTTTTTAATAAGTAGTTACATTATATTTAGTCAGACACGACTGATTTTACCTTCACCTTTTGCTATTTGGTTCCTGAGAATTTCTGAATAGGTAGTTACAGTATTCGCTTGGTCAGACTCGACTGATGTTACCTTCACATTTTATTCCTTGTTTCCTGATGGTTTCTGAGTAAGTAGTTACAATTTATGTTAGGTCAGGCTCGTTTAATTTTACCGTCACATTTTGTTACTTGTCTCCAGTGGGTTTCCGAATAAGTAGTTACAGTATGGGTTTGGTCAGGCTCGATTGATTTTATCTTCACATTTTATTCCTTGTTTCCTGATGGTTTCTGAGTAAGTAGTTACAATGTATGTTTGGTCAGGCTCGTTTAATTTTACCGTCACATTTTGTTACTTGTCTCCAGTGGGTTTCCGAATAAGTAGTTACAGTATG
>JAXIUT010050287.1:0-21277 GCA_035586675.1 Eurytoma californica | reverse complement strand
GGTCAGGCTCGTTTAATTTTACCGTCACATTTTGTTACTTGTCTCCAGTGGGTTTCCGAATAAGTAGTTACAGTATGCGTTTGGTCAGGCTCGATTGATTTTATCTTCACATTTTTTACTTGGGTCCCGAGGGATAAAATTATCTGAATTTATTTTTTATTATATTTGCAATATTGATTTTTTTTATTCACGTGATTATTTAATTTCAAACTTTGTATGAATTTAAATAACGAAATACCTGTGTATCATTTTAAATGTACTTTTTAAATAGTTGCAAAAGATGTATAAATTCGATTTTTTTAAAAATTAAAATTTCATTAATAAAGTTATTTAGAGCGCTGAAATTAATATAAAATAATGAAATTTGTTACGAAGTGGCAAATATGTATCGTAAATGAAATACTCGATCTAAAGAATGCAGGGAATTCCAAATAATTCAAGTCGAAACAAAGCTTAATTATAAAGTTTGTTATTTATTCACATCAATTAATACTGCTATAACATTCACGTAAACTATCAAAAGTCAAAATATCTGTTCCAAAGGTGCAACAAAGTAAATAAATGTATACTTTAAAGATAAATCGACAATAACCTTAATATGAATAAAATGTTATTACATGAAAAAATATTTGAATTTCTTTAATGAGTAAGAAAAATGCATGAAACTTTTTCTTCATGCTAAGTATATGGAAAGCCGCTGTATAAGTTCTAACAGACATTAATTTTTAAAGGCGTTTTCTAAATGCTCCACCTCATAAAAGCTCATTGCAATGCATAAGCTTGAAACATAAAGCTGATCACATACATCATTAAAATAAACATCTCCTCTTGAACTAAGCTTAATAAAATAGTCATGAAATTTGCAAAGACTATTAAAATTCTGACTTTGACTATCCGAAAGGGGTAGGGAAAAAGTACAAAACAAGCTTCTATAAAAATTAATTTTGATTTTGGGATAAACAGTAAACCCAACTGAACAGAAATCAATAGGAGATGAGGACTATCTATCTGAAGCTTCTAATCCTATTATGATTGTATTTCAACAAATGGATTTGAAATTCGTGGAAAGTAGAATATAGAGATTAAAATACGACAGCAATAAACAAGCTATTTTTATTATTATTATTATATTTTATCTCTACAAGTGGAAATTTATTACTACTTTTTATGACACATCTGGAATTATCCCGAAAATTAAAAGCACGATATAGTTCTAAAAAAATACACGTATCTTTGAAAACAATAGCTATGCAAACTGTGCACTATGAAAATAGTAATCCCCAATTGTTTATATGCACACAAAGTTGCGCATTCAGAGGTTCCGATAATAAAATTGAAATGCAAAATTCTGGCATTAGCTTAGTTAACAAAGCGCTTCTACCTTTGTCCCACAGTACGAAGATTGGCGAACTCGATTAGGCCGTTGTCGCTAAAGACAGCTGCTTACGCGAGCCGCCAATTCAAGTTATTATTCCGTCTGCCGCGATAAACCATCTCAATAATTCAGGGGTGAGGGAGAGTCAAAAAAGCTGGCCGTTCGAGCTTCCGCTGACGTATTAAATTGGCGTATTACGCGGCGATTTGCAAAATACATTGGTGCGCGCGCGCTACGTATTTTACGCGCGCGTCCACCGGAAATTCGGCCAATTAGCGGAGGCTCGCAAATTTTCTTGCGAATTATACGCCTTCTGCGCGCGAGCTTTTAAATTTTACATTTATAAGCGCCGCCCAGCCCGGCGAGCCTTAATTAATGCACCCCGGGCTCCTCTGCGCACGGGGTTTGCGGCGCGCGTCGCTTTATCGAAAAAATTTCGTTTATTTTTCGATCCTTTTACATTCGGCCGCCGTAATGCGGGCCTTCGGCCGCGAAAGCTACTCGATAAGGCCGTAAAGTACACACCAAAGCGATTTGGTAATTTTGCGCGCTACGGTCTTTCGCACTCCTATTTTGCCGTATCTGCTGACTTCGCACGGCGCGCGTACATGTACGATCTAAAAGGTTTTCGAAATTAAAAATTTCCTTTTTTTCCCGATTTTTTTCTCGATAGCAGTGTAGGGCATCGCTGAGGGATTGTGTGTACTTTAATTATACGATGTTCTATGAGAAGAATATGCTTTTAAAATTGAATGAAAAAATTTAACATTTAATTAATATTATTATAAATATTAATACATGGAATACCATTTTATTAAAGTAAAGCTAAATTCAAGATAAAAATAAATCATGATTTTATAAATAATGTTCTTTTTGTATTAGTGGAATAAGCATTACTGTTCCACTAAATCGGATTAATATATGCATTTTAAATTTGAAGAAGCAGGGTATTGAGAAAATAAAGTGAGGGCCGGAAGACTTTTTTTTATGCAAATATATAAAATGAAGTGGGTGTATTGCGCTGAGAAGAAATCGATTGAAAAGCGTATCAATTTTAACGAGAAGGAAATTGAAAAAGGATGCTTGGAACCGGTAATCTCGTTTAGACGTTATCGCCTACTTTCACGGCCTGAGCGCATTATTATTTCAAGAATTGTATTATCGCGTAATTGAAAATTATTTTCATAAATTCGTCGGGACACTTTGCCAGATTGTTAAGCCATTTGCATCTTTCGCTTTAGATTTTTCATTTGTCCGGTATCTGGGCTGCAACTGCAGCAGCAGCAGCAGCATCGGCTAATTTATGAACGCACTGGCCATAATTTATGGATACGGTCGTCAATTTTAAATTTTCCCGGCATTTATCAAAGCATCCGCGCTCTTTTAATGTATCTTTGATGTAAACATTCGTTATTTAAATTTTTGTTACTTCCAAATGTCCGACTTTTTGTATAAATTTAATTTAATGTTACTCGTAAATTTCTTAAATTATTGCAAATTTAATTCAAAATATCTTGAAATATATCCATAATCTACCGTATCACATTTAATTTAACAAAAATATTTTCGTTTAAACATTGAATCGGAGCTCATCTTCCATTAAAAAATTCAATCTCGTTGTCGCAATATCCACGATTTAATTCGCTAGCATGAAACTGCACAAATAACCACCGAAATGATTCCGAACTTTCGCCCTACCCGCCTCGCGACTCCGTAATCAAAAATAAAGAATCCATTGTCCTCCATCGAAAAAAAAAGGAGAGCAAAAGTACTCGCGCGCCTCTCATTCCCCGCGTGGGCAGCGCACGGCCGGGATTCGTTTTTCAATGACCCCCGATGTACGGAATAATTTACATGGTAATGAGTATCGGCATTGGCTTTGTCCTCGGACGAGGCCGTCCGTCCTCGCAAAGCTGTCGGGCGCACGCACGCGTACTCCGGGGGGTTGAACGCCGCGGTCGGAAAAACGACCAGCCCGAGTGCGCGGGGCGAAAGGCAAATTTTAAAAGTCGAACCTGTCGGAGTTTCGCGCGCTCTAAACAAGAAACAAGAAATCGTCGCGCACTTTTTTCCCCCGGCCCCCCCTCACTCTCGACCGAAGGAGCGATTCTCCTCCTTTTTTTTCCGAAAAACTTTTTCCGCTTTTTCTGCCCCGCCGTTGCCTCTGTCTCCCTTTCCCTCGTTCGCTCCCTCTCTCTCTCTCTCTATCCCGGTTTTTCCACACGCCCCCGCAATGTCTGCTTGTCGGTTTCTCTCTTTCGCGCGACGCTGCGTCTGCATCACAATTTCCCTGTCGCGCGTTCTTTCCGCTGGGTGTTGTTCGGCGCCGCCCGCCCTTTTTTTTCCTCCTCTTTCCTTTTCCGGCCCCAGTGCCCCGCGAAAAAACAGAGCGTCACGCGACAGCGATGCCGAAGATAGACAGCATTAATTAAGAAGGGAGCTCGTATTGGAAATGTATTTGGAATTTTTTTTTTTTGTTCAGCTCAGGATACCGATTCGCTTTGCCGCGCTTTCGCTCCGAGCTCGTGTTTTATTAATAATCGATTCTTTTTCTGGGAAAAAATTTGTTTCGTATCGATTAATTAACTGATATTATTTTGATTATTTTGCTTGCGATATGGAATTTTATTATTTTTATTCTCTTTAGATTTCTTTCCATTCGGTGTGATTGGAATGACAATAAAATAAGTAACGAAGGATATGTTTTGCGGGGATACTTCAATTTATTAATGTAAAAGGATATTTTAAATTAAAATAGTAATAAAATACTTAATACATCAATTGCTTGATTAAAGTGGCTCTAGGCTCTAGCCTACAGGAGAATGACCTGACCTGTGGGGTTACTAAATTCAGTGAAAATGTATTCTATACTATAACATTTTTCTACGAAAAATAATTTGTTTCGTACTGATTAATTAACGGATATTTGATCATTTTGTTTGCGGTATGAAATTTCGTACTTTTTATTCTAATTAAATTTCTTTGAATTCCGTATGATTGGAATAATAAAGTGAGTAATAAAATACATGACTTTTCGTAGAGGTACTTCATTTTTATTAATCTAAAAGTAACAATAAAATACTTAATACTTAAATTGCTTATCTAAAGTGTGACTACACTTTTGAAAAACGAGGTGGTCATATATTGTTAACCTCTAGCCTACAGGAGAATGCCCTGGCCTATGGGGTCACTCAATTGAGAGGAAACTTATGTAATACAAAGTTGGTAACTACAACTTGATGAAAATGGAATCGCCGGAGTAAGACCTTAAGTCGACTTAAGGTGTTATTATATCCACGGGTTAAATTATATCGGAGAGCTTGTCGTATCGTCAGCAACTTCTCATCCTTATTCTTTCATCACAAAAACATTTTCAGAATTTCCTTTTTTCCCCCGAACTTGTCTCTCTCCCTTTTTCCTCCCACACTCGGCGTGGAGAATAACGAAATTGCGTCGCGAAATTGAACGAGTGCGTCTCCCGGCGGAGAAATCGTTAAACAAGGAGAGACGAGAGGGAAGCCTTTCCGGGGGGGAATTTTCGCGAAATCGTAGGATGCACCTGGCCTTTCGAGTCGAACTTTTTAATTTTCTTATCTCTCGACTCTCCGGGCGCTTAAAACGCCCCTGAATCCAAGGCGCTAAACAAATTTAAAAGTAATCGCGCAAAGTCTCTTATCGAAAAACGAACGCTCGATCACTCTCCGCGCGGGGCCCGAAGCACTTTCTTCTCGAGTTTCGCCTTTGCGGAGGGCGACGGGACGGGAGAGAGAGCGCGAGGCGCGGAGAGGGACGGAAAAAAAGGAGAGCGTCGAGGAGTCATAAAAAGAAGTTAAAAGTAGCGGAAAGAAAGAGAGAGGAAAAAAAGAGGCGCTGAAGGAGACAACGGCGCGGAAAACCAGGCGAAATGGACGGGAGGCTGGGGGCGGTGGAAAGCAGCGAACGCCGTCCGCATTTCGTTTGTCGCAAGGCAAGCGTTTTCCGTAAATTTTCCGCGGATTTTCAGATGCCCGCCGCGTTAATTCGACAAGCCAACTAAAATGGATAAATAAACGCTCGCCCGGCGAAATTTTACACTCCTTTCACGTCCGGCTAATTTTTGCGTCATTGTGTTTTGTAGGTCGTCGAGTTACTTTATTTTTTCCTCGGCTGCAGCCTCCGCGCGCTCGCTTCTCCTCCACCTTTGCATCCAAGTTGAAACTCGCTTGTTTGACAATGGATATTGAAAATTTTCGATACTTCGAGGTGAATGGAATTTGGTACATTTTTGATTGGAATATTTTTCTTTCGTAAAGAAAAGTTGGTTGTTTCAGGTTGTTAAAACTTCTGCAAGTGTATACCGATATTTGAGACAAATGTATTGGTGCAGCAGTATAAAATCTGGAGAAATTTAGACGTGAATGTGAGCGAAAACTTTGATAAAAATTGTTTTCCATATTTCGATCCTGATATCGGGTTTGCTAATTGTGTATTATTCTCACTGTATAACTTATGATACGCGAACATATAAAATACACATACGGAAAATAAGGTCTAATATTTCCTCATGTGCCAGGAAGATAAAATATAGCAAAACACACTCGACGAGCAAAACTAATTTTGTAAAATAAACACTTAGTCAGGGAATAATTAACAAATTTGTTAACAATAAACATCTACGAAATAAAGTATATATATCCTACGGGCAATATTTCCATGAATCCATTCGAGCTCAGATACATCCCTTTGGGCAATGAAAAGTTCATATCAATAGCTATCAAGCTACCTGCCACAGTTTAATGAGATCGTAATTAAATTGCCCCTTCCCTGCAACTGCACGAGCACGCATTTCCAAAGAGAATCATCCGTAACTATCGACATCAAGTCATTTGCGCCAATTCTTCAAAAACAGTTACGGAAGCGTAATTCAGAGAGATGTTGTTGATAACAAAATATTAAGACCGCGATTAAAAATTAAACTGTTTATTGTTAAAAGAGTGGTTAATCAATTTCTGAAAATCAATGATTTCTTTTACAAGTTTTGTATATTTTTTTACTAGTTTTTAATAATTTATGAAACTCAAATTTTGGCCAGCTACAGAATATTATAAAATATTTAACTAATCAAATTAAGAATAAAATGATATTCTAAGAAATAATTTAGCGTTTAACCACAGTTTATCATAAATTGTTTCCTTTGTACTGATTTTTAAATGCGACTATAATCAACATCGAACAAAAAGTCCCACAGCGAAATTGCAGATATTAGCAAGATCATTAGTAAGAAGGAAACGTGCAACAATTTCACAAACTAAGTTTCAAGGGATAAACGAATTAAACATAGCGTCAGAAAGTAACTGTAAATATCGGCTGGACTGTATAATTAAAGAAAATCGAAGCGCGGCATAATAATACTCCAAATCGATAAATTATTAACCACCAATGAACAGTTGAGAAAAAGGGAGTAAGAGGAAAAGCAGGCAAGTAATGGGTACAAAGTACAACAAACGAGGCACAGAAAACGCCGAAGGAAAATTAAAAAACTCAATGAAAGCGAGTGAGACAAAGGTTCGGAAGAGAAAAAAGGAGCTGGATGCAGGAATCACGGGGGAAAGAGAGAGAGTGTGCCGCGAAGGGTTGATTCCGTGAAAGAGACAACAAATGGGTAGGTGGAGAAAGAGGCAAAGCGCGCGACGCGCAGGAGTAAAATGGAAACAGAATTGCCGCGCGGAAGATACAAGGGAGCGCGCGCTAGCGCAGATTAACGATCTTTCGATCCCTGACGCGACCCACTTTTTTTTTGCATCGCGCTTTTTTTCCTCCCATTTCGTGCGGTACCGCCGCGTAAGAGCAATAAAAAGGACTGCGCGCCGAGATCGCGGAAGAAAAATTTTTAATTGCTGGCTGGCGCCGCGCGGACTTTATCTCCTTTTTCTGTTTCACCTCCGCCCTTTGACTCCGGCTTTACTAAGCGTTTAACGCACCGGGGTAATTTTCTACGTGACACTTTCCAGCGCCGGTGTATAATAATTCGTCGGAACGGGGATGAATCTACAGGTGTATCCAATGGTGAGAAAGGAAAAGAAAGAAACAAACATAAAAAAAAGAGAGAAGTGAGAATCAATTAGGTGCTAATGAGAAATTTCTTATAAAGTTGCAATAGAGCACAGTTTACTTTTTTCCAGTATTTCATTGCATAATTATATCGGGTATGCTTCATTCATTAAAAGATATCGATGTTTTCCTTGATGGTTTCATATTTACCATACAAGGAGAAAAAAAATATGCAGCTAATATAAGCTATCAGAAAATTAAAATTGCCGTTTCTGTACAAAAAAAGCAATATTTCTCATCATAATAATTATGAATTTTAAAATCTTGCGTCATTAAAATTATGCAATTCATTGCGATTTTTACTATTATATCAAGAAGTATTGTTACGTTCCTTCTTTCTACGTAATATAATATTGCAAGAAAATCTCTTTGATGTTTAATCCAAAAATATGTAATAATTAAATACAATGAACTAGTTCGTATAAATATTGTTTAATTGAAGTAATAATAGTAATATAAACTATAAAAACTTTAATAATATTTTAAATTTATCAAAATAGACATTTTCCATTTAGAACAATAAATCCTTTTTTAATTGAAAATAACAGAATAAAAGGAAAAAAGAATGCAGAAACTTTTGTTCCTTTTGCACGAATAAAAACAATAGATTGGGAAGTAATAAATCCGCAAAAAATATTTTTATATTTTTCAACGAACGATATTTTTTACCCATTCAGATAGTTATCCCGCCAAACTCTCAGGTACCTAAAAACTTTACTTTATTTTGCGCATCATCTACATCTGTTTCCATTTCGTAAACTGCATCATTCAGAAGACAAAAGTATTCGCACACAAAGCAAATCTCGTCCCCATTATCGTCGCGTTAGAAATATTGTCTGTTAGTATTGGCATAAACGACGCGATTTATTTGCCCGCCTTTGTGTGCTCTCCAAGCTCTATTATTTAAATAGCGCCAAGATAAATAACGCTTTTTTCCCGAAGCGTCGGTAACGATCCTAACGAGAAATTCATCGGCGCTGGCCGCGAAAATCCGCCATTGACAAAAATGTGCAAAGCGACGGGGGCAAAAAAAAAAAGAGCGCCGATCAGCCTGCGCATACATATACACATCCACTTCAATCATGGAGATAAATATCGGATGCTGTGCGCGTAGATGTCGAGCGATGGAAAAAGTGCGCTTTGATGCTCTTACACTCTCCGGCCTCGTTGCGTATGTCAGTCAATTGGACGAGGTGGAATTTTCGACGATCGCAGGCACGCTTTCAAAAAATAATGGGATGAAGTGTAATAAGCAAATTGAATGAACGTACCCGTCGAATGCGCCGTATTTTAATTTATCGCGCGCGCGCGCATCGTAAGCGTCGGAGTTGCGCGGAAAATTTTCCCTTTCTCCGGCTCCCTGTTCCTTCCTTTCAGAAATAAAACGGATAAGCTGTATCACGTCCGCGGAAAGCCAATCTACGATCGGCGACAAAACAATAAATATATTTATGACGCGGGGACGAGAAAAAAGGAGCGACACAAAGAGAATAAAAAAATACAGCGGGCGAGAAGGAAAAAGAAAACGCGCATTCGCCGCGACGCCGATCGCGAGGGGAAGGGGGAAAAAGAACAATGGATATTTCGGCTTTGGAAAGTAATGGCGAGGGTCGTACTGGAGGAAGAGAAGAGGGAAAAAATGTCGGCGCGGGAGGGAGAGAGATAGAGGAGCGCGTGTAGCGACGATCAATCATTTTCGTGCCGGATCTGACGTCAGGCTACTGCGATTTTGCCGAGCTAGATAACGCATTCGTCTTTGTCAGATTGAGATCCTACAGTATTTTTGCCAAGGCTCGTCGGAGGAGCGACCGAGAGGGATATTTAGAGCGAGATAGAGGAGATCTTGGTCTCGATGAAAATACTATGAAAACAGCCATACGCCTCCTTCCTATCTTTCTTCGCTTCTTTACATTTTTTCCCTCTCCCCCCTCCGTCCTTCTCTCTTTTCTTTTTTGCTTTATTTCTAGTTCTCGTGTTTTCCTTACATAACCCTGATAGGTTCTCTCTTTTATTCTATTACCCTATTTTTCATTTTTATGCTTGACACATTATTTACATTCCTGTTTGTTGGCCCTTCACCTCGTGGCTATGAGAAAATATTTACTTATAAATACATTAAACTAGGCTCCATTTTGTCTTATTTACCACTGATTCGTTTTGATGGCTTGCAAATAGTTTGTGCAATAATTTAAAAATAATCCTGATTTCATACGTTACTGCGAAAATAAATGTAGTGATTTACTACTTGTGATTTATGTTCTATGCGAAAATAGTTCTTCATTCCGTTGTTTCGAATTTCAAAATTTGTCATGGCAGAAATCAGGCTATTTACAAATCGATAAGGAACTGACGACGTGATTTCGATTTCCGGACTATAGACCTGAAGGAGGTAGGCTGCGAAAGACTAAGTGAGTGCGAACAGAATTAAATAGGATTACTGCAGTATCAGTAACTAGTTGTGGTCAACAGATAAAAACAGCTAACACCCTCGATTAGTTCAATAATCTGAACATAAATGTATACAGGGTGTCCAAAAAGTCTTGATTCGTCTGGATAACTTGTAGAATTCGTTATATATGAAAAATGTTTGACATAGATATGGTTTAGGATTTTCCCGCACTATGCGATAGTGACCCTGGTTTTGAACTTGACCATGGCTTTAAAAGTCATCTCAAAGTTAACTTTGTTTTTTTTCAAATAGGAATCCTCATATTTCACTTCAGATTCTAAAAGAGTAAGAAATTTTGCGCTCAGATATATATCCATGTTTCCTAAAGCCCCAATTTTCTAAGTTATCCCAGCTAACCCTGGACTTTTGGGACACCCTGTGTAACAAAAAATATCTTAAGAGATATATATTCTTCAAGCATAAGTTATTATTATATTTACATGCATACAACAGCAACATATTTTAAGATGCATTTTAATACACTTCCTTGACAATAAGCGTAAAAGATTTTCCAATTTTAACAGCGCTGCTTAAAACATTATCATCTCGCAGGTTTAAAGGCGTCTCGGCTAACTCCGACTTTTCCATCAGTTTTTCCATTTCCCTTCGGCTCGCCTCTCTTTCTCCCTGGTTCGATCTGGATATCCATTTTTCAATCTCTGTTCTCTTCTTTACGGTTGTTTCTCTTTTCTCCCTCGGAGCGTGCAGGCGCCCATTGACTTTTTCCCTTTCACGTCGGGTACCACCTACTTTTCTTTTCGGCTCCGAGGTTCCGAGGGAGAGAAAGAGCGCCTGGGAAAAGAACACCCGATGCCTCGATTAATTTTGGCTATGCGCGATTTTGCGGTGATGACGGTAAGCCCAGAGGGGCGGAGAAGTTATGAATGTATGCATGTCGAATGGTCCATTTTTCCCCCGGTGCTTCCAAGATGGAGAGAGATTTTTCTTGTAATAAAGACGTAAAATGATCCTATCTTTTAGGATAAGTGTCAGTTAATTTATTTCGTTCTTTTTTACACGCATATCACTTCTAGAGTTGATGTAAATAAATATTATAATAACTCTAGGGAATTAAAAATACCATTAAATACCGAAACATTTAAATAGCAATAAATAAACAGTAAAAGAGAAAAACTTGTAATTTGCAAGTTGCAATTTTAATCGCCATTTTTTTGCGAAACTCACTGCCGCGGCAATTTTTAATTTATTTCACAATGGCCTGGCAAATTATCACAATTCAAATTTATGACGGTGTAAAAATAAAAGGAGCAGTGCGCGCGCGGGAATTCGCGTGCGAATCAAACGCTCGGAAAATTATCACCATTCAGTCGCGACATTCGCATTTCAATATTTTCACATCGAATCTGCAATCAACGAACCGCCGAGCCGTTGCATCGCGACGACAGCAGCCCCGCGTGCTTATGCGCGATCGTTTCGTCGTAACGTACACGCGGCTTTTTTAAAGGGACTCGCGGAAAGGCCGCGCTGCTCGATTCTCCCCGAGTTTATGACCGGCGGCGTAACGCGTTTAATTTACAAAATGAAAATTCCACCGTTTTACAGGCGATATATATCGGAAGAGGCTTGCTTTCATTTTGGCAAGGATTCTGATTGGGGCATCAACATTTCAACACTGGAAGAGGATTTGATTTGATATTGGAGTCTCTCGAAGAAGAAACAGTTCTGATGGTAATTCTAATATTTATGTTCCAATCAATTACTGCGCAGGGGTCAGTGTGCTGCGAAAATGAAGAGATATGATCAATAATTGGTAAACGTCGGATGATTTATTTCCTAAATAAGATAAATCTAATAAACAAAAGTTGTAACCTTGAAAAGTAATATCATTTGGCAAATAAAATTTTAGGAACCTAATAAAGAAATAAACTTGCATGCTAGTTTTTTTGATAATAATTATGAACTGTAAATATAATTAACTGTTCAATTAATTTAGATAATGCTGTAATTATAAATGAATTGTCTGCGTGCATATAGATTATAAAGAAAAATCATATTTGATTTGAAAAAAATGGATGCCACAATACATTGGAAGTGTCTGACTTTTCGTTTTCCAATGATATATGAGAGCAAAATAGATATGAAATTATAATCTGAGTTGCATCCAGCTTAAAAAGATTGTATTATACTTTAAAATTGTTCGTGGTTTTTCATCAAAAAGTAGCCATCGTTATCCTGTAATCAAAACACTTAATACATTTGAAGTTTATGTTTAACATTTTATTGAATAACATATTATCATTTTTACGGTAGCATACAATTTATCAACATTTAAAATTTAATTTATTATTAAATATCTCACATTTTTTATAGGAAATTGTGAATATGTAAATTATTTTATTGGAATTATATGACAAGTATTAAATGTCTAGTTTGCACTACTTACCAAAGTCCCGGTTTTATCTGTTCTAATTTAGTAAACACTAATATTACTTCATGAAAAAGTATTTCTTCTTTAGGCGAGCGTAAATGAGCAGTAATACTGTAGTAAACTATCTATTTACTACACTTTATTGCCACTAATTAAATGCTCCTCCTTTGCTCATAAAAAAATTGCCTAGCAAAGTAGTTACCTATACAAGTTGTAATCATCAACCATGGCACTACTACAACCTGGTATAGTACAGCGAGTATAAGTCGGTAAAATCATTTGGCCAAGTACTGCCGATCGAAAATTCCAGCCACGCGCGTCCGCGCATCCGCACACGTCCGCGCGTTCGCGCGAAATGACGAAATGCGTCAAGATTCCCCGGGAAATCAAAAGCGGGGCTAAAAGTGGCCGGGAGAACGCGAAGAGAATCTCCGGCGCGGCACTTCGATTGTCCGCGCCATCGCCCCCGATTCCCGAGGATCCATCAACGCAAAGAGCCAATAATTCCGCGGGGGCGGCGGGAGGGGGGAGATGCCGTAACTATTCTTCCTCCTCCCCCTCCCCTTAGCCGCGCGGCCCGAGAAACTTTTCTCCCCCGCGGGAATCGACTCGCGGCGGGACCTCGCGCGGGTCCGGCCCCGGGAAAGAGCCGGAAGTCGCGCACTCGTCCGGGGGAAAAAAGTCGGCGCGGAGGGAGCGCCGCCCGCGCGAGGATTAGGGCCGGGGGGAGGAGGAAAAAAAGGAAGGTAAGAGGTGCCGAGAGATGGATCGCGAGAGGCCGGGAGATATGAGGGGACGCCGGCGAACATAAGATAACAGACGGAGAGAGAAAAGAAAATGAGGGATAAGACGGACCAAAAATAGAGTGCTGGCCGAGCGGAGGGACTAGGACAGCGATATGCGAATAGATAAAGATATTATGCTATATTTTAGTTTTCCATTGATTTATTAGCCTACTTTGTTTTAAAGAAAGTTATGTATCATTGAGATTTCGGGTCCCTTCCCCATTTTTTTCTTAAGAATAAAGTTTAAAATGTGAAAAAGAATAAAAATTATTCGGAAGACTATAAATTTGTAAAATATACAATTTTCTTTTGCAATGAATTTATTTCTTGTATTGTATTTTTACAGTTTACTTTTTTGTATAGGGCTTTCAGTCTGCTTAAATAAATAAATACATAAAACATAAATTTGTTTAAAAAAAAAACTAGAACAATGTAGAAATATTCAAAGAACCTACACTAATAAAAAAAAAACAAAAAGAAAAATAAGAGGATTGTGTCAACCGATAAATCAATTCAGCTAAAAATAAAAAATACACCTAAAAACCGAAATGAAACGAATAAGGTGGGACACAAGAATAAGGAATTTTTTTTCGCGTGTCTTTCACCGGGCGCGAGACAATCTGACGCTGATCTCCTGCGAAGTAAAATGAAGGCGGTGAGCGTGCAGGGAACCGTTGGCTTAAGGTCGGTAAAAGATTTATACCCTCCCCGACGGCCTGCGGAAATTTCGTTAGAAAAAAAGGAGAAAAAGACAGAACAAAAAGTAAGAGGAGAGGCGGCGGGAGGGACTCACGGAGTCGTTCGAACGAAGGTAAGAGAAGACGAAGAATGGAGAGATGAAATGACAGGCGCGAGGGAGGTCGAAGATTCCCGGCTGACTACACGTTGATAACGATGAAATTGAGAGGAGGCAAGCGAGAGAAAAGGGATGGAATCGAGGGAAGGTGAGCGCGCGAGTGGTACACAGGGAGGGAGAGAAGAGGGAAAAGATTTCTTTTGATACTCCTGTTTTTGTGAATGCCCACTTTGGTACTCTATGTTTCCGACAAGATTTCATTGGCTAGTAACGTACCTTTTACTCGATTGCTTTTTTTGTACAGCATTAAAGCTACCTACTTCGTTTTATTTTTTTTAAAGGAAACGAACATTTCCTTTCATTTTATCGTTTGAAACTTATTGTTAGAAACTTCGGGGAAGGTAATCTTCCTTTTTAGGTAATTTGAGAACAAAATTTAGATGCATTGTGCGGATAATACTAATAAAAAGAATAATTGTCGGAAGTAAGAGAGCTTTTTTAGATCGAAAAGGAAGCTCGGGGAAAATTGAGCAACACCGTGAAATAAGGGCTGAAAGAACTCTCCGTAGATTCTACATTAATCCACAGACAAACATTTACCTTCAACATTCCTCTACTAAAAGGCCATTGAAGCCTCCAAAAAATTCACGAAATTCATGTAAAAATTTCACCTCGACTAAAAGAAGTGCGCGGATGCTCTCGTAACCCTCAGAATTTCAAAACCGTCGGTCTCCTCGCAAAAATGTTCGACCCGGCTTCGGTCAAAGGCGGTAAAAAATAAATGGGAGAAGCGGCTCTCCGCAAAAGCGCGGAGCGGAAAAAGCGTCGCGACACCTCGGTTAAAAGGTTATACGGAGTGAAAAAAGGAAGCCGAAACGCGAGAAACAGGGACGCGCCAGGAGTCTTGGCGCGGGGGAGGCGAAATAAAGATAAATGGGCGGCGTCTCCTCGTGGCCTCCGTGAATTCAATGCGGAGTTTTAAAGCGCCGATAGATCAGCGTCGGCTGATTGCGAATTACGCGCCGGACGCTGCGACGCTCCTCCTCGCGCCGTTTGTTTTTCCCTCCCTCCCGCCCTCCGCCGTTTAAAACGCGCCCCTCGCGCGGAAAAAAAAACGTCGAACTTGTAAAATCCCCGGGCCGTGATTTTTCGCCGCTAGCCCGACGTCGTTTCAATTTTAATTAAAGCGATAAAGAACCTTCCGCCGTGTAAGTGTACTTTTCTGTATAAAGGGACTAAGTGTAAAAGTGGGTGTTTGCTCTTAGTCGCGTAAATGTGGAGAGGTCGGTGCGCGCGAGCGAGCGAACGGAAGATGAGGTGAAAGAAAGGGCACAACGTGATTCGGATGTCCCGCTGTGGGATTTCTTTTAAAGACAGATTGTGAGGGCTTCTATATTACTGCCTGAGTCCTTTTTCAGTTAGGGTATTGATTAATTAAGACAGATTTCACCCTGGGAATTTCCACTTTCGGAATAACTCATGCTTTCATTGTCTTTTGAGGAAGGAATTTGTTCTCAGTGAGAGAAACTTTTGTTGTTGATGTTTCTTTTTTATCGCGTAGGTAGTAATGTAAATCCATCATAATTACGTTAATACTTCTGCACTTTCGTACTCGCTTTTAAAATAGAAAAAAAGTCCAGTACACAAAAAAGTTTATTTGAAAAATAAGTATTTTGTTAAAAACACGGTAGGAAAAAGTAAATCGAAATGACTTTGTTTTCTTTCAAATCAAGTGAAAGCAATTGCTCTTCTCTATAATAATAATGAATTTGTAGCTTCACACAATACATTCAAAGATTGATATTGATAACACACAATTGCATTATATTGAAGTTTTATATACGCGAACGGGCGCTTGCAGCATTCGAAAATCTTTTGTTATAATTTAAATATCAAGAGCTAGTCGACGGAACAGCGTCGGCAGCAGCAGTACCTGAGAGCCATCAATGTCCGCTGTAATAAAATGGAAAATATCACATCTTTACGTTTTTATTGCCTCTGACGCAAGAATTTTCAATTTCCGCATGCTTCTCTCTCGCTCACCCTCGTTCCTGCCTCACCTCACCTCTAAACTTTAAATACTCCTTCACCTTCGCTCTCCTCCAATGCTTTAAAAAATCAATCTTCGGCGTAAATTAAGAAGTACTTCCACCATATAAGCCATAACCGACTGACGCGTAACAAAAAACGTGCACTTTACGCTCGTACGTACACGCGAATGCATAAATATACAATCTAAAACTATCCTGCATCATCCTCGCAAGCTCGGCTCTCCCTTCATAATCTTTTAACGGACGGGCCGCGCGCGTCGCGTAAAAAATTCAGCGCGTTGAGCAAACTCCGGGAATTAATAAGGGAAATACCGCGCGCTCGGAAAGAAAGCGGGTTCATTTTTTTCCCCAGCGCGCGCAGCGCCCGAGGCGGCGGGCATTCCCGAGCGATTCCTCGCCTAAAACGCGATGGTCGCGGAATGACGTATGCATGGAATTTCGTGTCCCGCGGCGCGTCGCGAAACGCGGCCGCCTTAAAGAGGGCGCGCATTGAGCGGACCCCGCAGCGCGCGATTCCGAATGCGCCGCTGGGCCGCGGATTTTTCATCCGCCGCGTCGATAACCCGGCGCGCGCCCCTCCTCCCGATGAAAAATCCCCGCCGCGAGCGTATATTTTTCTATGAAATAAGGCCGGGGCGCGCTTGAATTTTCCAGCGGCGTCGCCGGGCACACTCGGAATATGGAATTGTTCCCCTTTTCACGTCGCTTTTTGCCCCGGCTCGCGCCTTCCTCCTTCGCGTTTTTTTTCTCACCACCCGCCGCTCTTTCAATGCCTCGACGCCTCTCTCTCTCGTGCGCGCGCCTTCAATTGGCGAGCGCGCGCGCTACCTGTTGAAACTTTCTTTTCAATTTTTAAATAACCCCCGCGCGCAGGGGGTATGAAAAAATAATTGAATGAAACGCGCGCGACGTAATTTCTCATTGTGCGCGCTTTTTTTTTTGTTTCTCACCCCCCAGGGCGCCGTTCACGCGCTTCATTTCCGCCATTGTCGAGTGCGCCGTCACGAGGTTAAAGTGGACGGGAATTCGTCGCTTTTGCCGGACGGTTAATTAATGCTGGGAAATGCGACTTGTTGAAAAATCGCTCGACGAATGATTCGCCGTATCCAATGTCGAGAGGTCGTTCAACATTTTTTTTCCCCGCTGCGCCGCGGATAATGCATTTCCCCCGCGCGATATAGAGTAGAGCGTGAATAATGGAGGGTGTGAAACCAACTGGAAAATATTTTTAAATATTTATGGATCTTTTGCACGGTCTCTTAAAAAATCGCGCGCTGGGGAGTTACACATTTTATCCTTTGATTCGCTGAAAACATAGTGTACCGGAAGAAGATGCATACATTAAATTTTATTCAATTTTTCATATATAATAACCATACGAGGTAAATTTAAAAATTTAATTAAATTTGGGTCTCAATAATTAAAAATAAACGAGCTCTGTAAAATCTTTAATTTATTTCAAAAGAAAATAATAAAAAATGGAATTATTCAGGTGTTCGTAAAAAAATTTAATTATGACGAATAAGAAAACAAGAGAAACTGCTTCTGTACATTTTTTAACAACTGTATCTTTTATTTTAGCAGTTGGAATTAATCATTTTTAATCTATAAAAAAATCCTTTTCTGTGATTAAAGATATTTGATAATTTCAATTGACTGCTAAACTTTGCCACTGCCATGATCTAATAATTCGAAATTTAAGGTTTTCCTTTGATGAATTTTCCTTCTTAAATAATAGAATCATTTTGATAAAATGACGAATTACCTTACCAGACAGTTAATTAAGTCTCTTTGACCAATTTTGCAGCAGCGGACAAATCACCTCACCGTAATTCAATAGCAAATTTTTGCTCTTCTTGCAAAAGGGATTACCCTCCGCTCCTCGCTCCCCTTTTGCGTTTTCGTTTCTTTCTCTCGCCCGACTTTCCGGCTATCCTTTCATCAGTCTCATCTAAGTAATTCACAAAAGTTATGCGCAAAATCGGGCTTAGCGCGGCAACGACGGCGTCCGGGTCTGTTCGGAATTACACAATTATCTTTTCATTACTTTAAACAAGAAACCTCAAACGCTGATGATGAATAAAATTTCCCCCGTCCCGCGCGCGGGGCGTAATCATCCTCCTCGGGGCGAAGAAAAGGCGAGCGCGATATCCCGCGTAGCGCTGTAAAACGTCGCCGACTCAGTCGCGGCACAAAAGCTGTTCAAACGCATAAAGAGTTTACGAGCCAGGAGGCAGGCTTCTTTTCGTCCTCTCGGCCGCGCAGCCAACTTACTCTATCTCTTCCCTTTATTCTCCTTGCTAAATTTTCGCTCCTTTTTACTTACCCTCTCGAGCTCGTGCGTGCCGGCTAATTTTATATTCCCACTTCTTACCAAAGCGATTTCAGAGACTCGCAACATATTACTGTCAAATCCTTGTTGAGAATAGACTTTTACAGTACGAATCCTATTATAAATGTACGATAATGGCAAGTGTAACTTTTTAACAAAATAGACAGTTTAACTAATTTCGTGCCGCTGAAATTAGTTAGTGCAATTACGAGGCGATTAACGGAGATGTGAATTCCGGATTCTGCTCAAATTGTGGAAAATGGAATTATAGAGAATGTGATCTAATAACAAATAATGTTTACGAAAAAATGTCAGTACTCTGACATTAAATGTCTTTTATTAACTTATAAAATATGCGAAAATAAAACAGTAAAGAATTATAAATTGAGAATTATTAATTTGAAATATCTTGATTCATTCAAAATTAATTGTAAAAGTATGATTTAAAAATTAGACAATATTGATAGACTAAATCATCAACTTCAGATCTACAATTACAAATACAAAGTTTAAAAGAATTCTGAGTCAAAATTTTTCCAAGTAATAAAATTTATAAATACTTTAATCTGTATATAATTTTTACATACAGTTCAATGGACACACTGTTAAATATTACATATAAATAAAATATAAACTTATAAGGGAAATATGAAATACAAAAATTGAAATTGAAAAAGTCCAAAACTTACGCGAAAGAAATTGTGCAAGTATTTATTATTTTGAACAAAACCATTATTGCCCGTTGGGATAAAATTCAGAGACCACACGCCATTAATCTCCTTATCAGTAATCGGCAGCCAAATCCCTTAAAGGTAACCGTATTACTTGCAGAAGATGATACCGCGCCCTTTGAAGCAGGCTCAATAGTCTGAAATTTTAAGCACCGTAGCCGAGCCTCGTAAAAACCGCGATCCCACCGAGAAGCTGCGCGTCGAGGAACAAAGCCCACCACCGGCTCGACTCCGTCGCGCACTAGTGGCGCTCGTATGCGCAAGGGATGGGAAGGGGGAGGGGAGGGGCGTGTTGCAATCGTCGCCAGGGCAGCCGAATGGATTTCTGGGCAGCGCGTGTTGCCGTTGTCGTGGCCCCCGGCTCGTATTAACCAGTGTCTCTCGTCCCGCCCGTAGCCTTTGTGCGCTCAGCCACTCGCCGCGGCGATATGCCGCATGTCGCGAGCAACCTGTGTAACCGGCTCCCCGGGCGCGTGTACTTGCTTTATAATTAATCACGGCCGCTGACGCGAGGCGTACCCGCCTCCCCCCCTCGGAACCTCCGGCCCTCCACCCCCTCCTGCGGCCGACTTGTTTTGATAGCGAAGTCGAGCGCCGGCGACGGATAAGGATTTCGAGTCGAATTCGCGGCGGAGTGAATGAAAATCCGGGCGCGCGCCGACGTGACGGACACGATAAGAGCCGGGGACTTTGCGGCGAAGTGGGGAGGTAGGTGGAGTGAAAAATCGAGCGTCGCCCGAGCTTCCTTTGGATTGATGCTTTCTTATTCAGCCGCGGACCGGCGGGCATTTGAATCTCTAACTGTTCGTTACCTTTTCGCATAATTTTTAACGCTGGGCTTTGATACTGACAAATAGATGGATGCTGCGCACGCGAGATTGGGTTGTAGGATCAAATATTCGAGGCTTGATGAAGCAGTACCATTGAGTTCGTATACTGAAGCTGTGCGGAGTTGATAATTAATTTGCTTAACTTCATTTATATTTATTTTGAAACTAATTTCGGTTCAAATATTGCTTTTTAATAGAATAGAATAGTTTATTGTAAATTTCTTGTTTACAAATTTTAAATCTTCTAATACGTTATAAAATATATAATACATTTTTAAAATAATAATACTTAAGGTTAATAATACAAAATTTGCAGTACTGACTAGTCATTAGTAAGTAAAAATTGAAAACAGTAAATAATTTATTTATCAATTTTATTCAAAATTTGTAAAAGCTTTTATTTCAGAGGAAAAGATGAGTAAAGCGATGGTAACTAACAAGTAATTATGCACTATTCTTGATGACTCAATACGCTTGAAGTATAAACAATTTATTGACTATTGATAAAGCGAACTAAAAAAGTGAACTATGATCTGAAAAACTAACTCGTATTTACTGTATAATATAGTATAGTATTAGTTATTAATCTGATCTATTGAAGTTAAGGTGAAAAGTTCAGTAGTCAATGTCCCGTATTAGTCAGGCGCGTATATTTCTTATTTGTCTAGTTGAAATTATTTCACGGTAGTAAAATATTTATAATTAATAATTGTATAACATTATTATTAGTTTTAAATTAAGGTTTTTATCTCCTTTATACGTTTTAAAAAGACGATGAAATATTCAATTTTATGAAAAAAGATTAAAAACAATACATCGAGAATTACCTGTCTAAATAATGCTTTTAAATATAAGATTTTTTTCAAATAGTCTAGGTATTAACTCGCAAAATTATAATTATATTTGCAGGTCTATCTACATTAAATTAAAATGAGCAAATTCAATTAGTCGAAAATTATGCCCGCTAATAACATTTTATGTTATTAATCATTTTCAACAAATCTTAATGCACTGCATTGGTAACTAAATGAGTATGCGTGGGCATCAGTAGCAAAAGTACACACCCACATTATGACCGAATAAATTTTATGAACCTGAACCACCATCGCTCGATTAACATATCAGCAATATTTAACAAACTCCCGAACGTTGAATACGTCATATCTGCTCAATAGAGGTATACACCCCCGTGGTAAAATTCGCAATTGCTAATGCATTTCGTGGGGTAAAAGCGAAATTTCCCCCCGCAGATTATTGTAGTAATTAATCACCAACTCGTACCTTCCCTATAAAACACACGCGCGCGCGCGGAGCAAAAAGTCGCCGCAACCCCGCAGAAGAAAGAGGCGCAGTCCATTACCGGGAAATAACACTTTCCGCGGTATCCCGAATAGACCTAAGGGCGCTAAAGGGCCGGCCGAGTGGCGCTTACACGTACGCGCGCACACC
>JAXIUT010050276.1:0-11028 GCA_035586675.1 Eurytoma californica | reverse complement strand
AGCAACTTTGTGATTATACTTATTGTAATTGTATGACTTGTATTTATCTCTGTCAAAATAAATTTCAGTGCTTGAAATGGGTAGCGAAGTAGCTACCGAAACGTTGCACATTTTATAATACATTGACTTCTACTCATTAACATCGATGAAAACATTGTTTCAAAAAATTTTTTTTTATATTTTCTTATGCACGGATTTTTATTTTTTATTTATAAAAACTGTTCTTTCTAGTTAAACAATAGTTCATAGATAGATAATCTTAATAAAAACTCAATAAACATTCATTTATAAAAAATATTAATTAAATTAACATTAAGCAACAATTTAAGCCAAACCTCATCGAAATTCATCAATTAGTTCGATCTGGAAGTTACGCAGATGCCAAATTTTTAAAACTGACATAGTTCACTACAGAATGGGTTTGGAGACTTCTATAAGTGTCCATTTTGTTTGAAATTTAATATACTTTTATAATATTAAATGTAAATTTTGCTAATTATATTATTTCTTTTGTTTTTTGTAGTTAAACAAGAAAAAAATAAAAGATATAAGACCCACTTAATTACTTTCTTTTTTGTCTTTGTTACGAATAAACGAATTATTCGTATATGTTATTAATTGTGTTTCCTAAATTTTAAAAGAGAGAGGTTGCGCATATAATTTCGCCAAGTCGATGAAATGTCGCGAATGTTACTTAATTAATTTCTTAATTTCTTGTTACTCTTGCTTCAAAATTGTAAGTAGCACGCGCAAAGCCGAGGTGATCGTCATATTCAACTTGCTTGATGTGCATTTTCTTTGCGCAACGAGTTGACCTCTTTACGCTTTTAGCGTTCATTTACACTTTTTTGCATTGATTATTTGGGATTTATTGAATTCAACTATTCAGTAACTTTCCCATTTGATAATCAGCAATACTCAGTATGCCTTTTTCTAGCTGAAGGCTATGGAAACTCAGAAAGATATCAATCGTTCGACACAATCATTTATTCTTGATTGTTTGGTGTTTTTTTAATTTTAGGCAACATTGACTTATGAAATTTTATGTCATCAAGTGAAAAATATGACAGCTCGGTGGTATATAAGCTCTGCAGGTGAGATGTCGAATCGCTAAGTGTTCGTACTCTTCACGGGCTATATACGCGTGAGTTATCCGCTATAGTTTAGTGGCTGCGATTGTTTACGTAACCAGCCCTTCGTACTCTTTGGTCGAGATTACTCCCGGGTTCACGTCGTAGGAAGACCTTGCTGCTTGTTGTGTGAGGAAGTGTCTGACTTCTCCGGAGCTAATCAACGTTCAAGGTTATTCACGAAGATACCTAGGTGTACCTGTTATTTGGCGCTGTACTTGTAGGGCCACTCAATGGAAGAGACGACCTGCTATCCGAAGTCTAAGTACGTGAATTAGCAGTGAAAGAGGGGCATCAGCTTTGCCGTTAGGAGCCATCAGTCACGAGAAATTCTACCCAACAACGCTGCTGTTTCTTCACGCTGGTCCATGCAACCCTTGGAAGCATCTATCAATTAAATCTGCGAGGATAAGTCTGGAGTGCTGTGCGCGCGCTTTAGTGGATTTGAAAGATTGCAGAAGTTGAAAAAGGACTACTAGTGCCCGGAGTTAATCGCCTTTGAGCACGTGACTTTAAATTCTTTCAATCGTGATTTTTAGAATATTAAATTATTTAGAGAAACCACGACATTTCGTCAATTAGGTAAGATACTTTTTAATTCAAGAAAAACATCAATTGCTTAAGATCGTAATCTCTCTCTCTTGACTAAATTCAAAATTACTACATATTGTTAAAACATATTATAGAACTTATTAGTTTTTTCACTGAATAAACGCTATTAATTTACAATTTGAGTTTTTACCAATTTTCTTCACAATTCCTTCCATGACTCTAAATTATACTATTCTTTAAATCCCATTTAAACAATATCAATTGAATATTATATTAAAATTCTGCAAGTATTTATTACAACTTTCCATCAGTTAGACTGAGACATATAAATAAATAAAATTGATGTTGCTGTTGGTTTGAGTAAATTTCGAATGATTTTTGCTCAAGCGTAACATCTTTTTGGTCCTGCTTTTCCGATAAATGTTTTTAATTGATGGGCCAATAAATATACTTTTAGAATTGAAGACATTATTTTATAAAAAATTATGGATAATTTAATCATATCATTTTTAATAATGAAAAAAAATGTTCATAATTTTTAATGAAATAATTTAATCACATACCACGATCAATTTAAATAATATAATTATTGGTAACAGTTAAAAACATGTGATGTTGTTACACATGGATTCATAATTATGCAGCTTTATAAAACAAGCGAGACCGCTTGCATGGAAGCCGCCGCCTATCGTGGGTCCGCTGCCCGCCGCTTTGTTTACATATCGACGGCTGGGTGGAACAATCGGCTATCTCGCAAGACGTTTCGATAACGGGATAACTTGGAAGCCGCTTCAAGAACGGGCTATGCGTCAAGCCATTTTGATATGGGGCTAATTCGGAAGCCGCTTCAAGAACGGTCTATCTCTGAATCTGTTTTGAGAACGGGCTATCTCGCAAGCCGATTAAAAAAGAGGCTAACTCAAATGCAATTGGTTTTCTAAAATTTTGCTTCCTTCTTAGGAAGCTTTGTAATAGTAAAAATTGGAACTTTCATGAAACATGTTAAAAACATGTTTTAAAATATTTTTGACCAAAAAAATGTGTTTTTAGAATATGTCTGTATGGATATATGTGTGTGTATGGGGTATTGACGCCTATATCTCAGCTTATAGCAGATGGATTTTTTTTAATCTGTAAAAAATATTTTTTTTTTTTGTTTTTTTTTATCAGTTGGGGAAAACAAAAAAGGGATAAACGGACGGGAGAGGAATAAAGGAGAAAACCTGAATAAGGGCCTCTGCTGCCCTGACCACAGCCGCACCATACACTCCGCTTTCCGCATCTCGCCTAGTTATCCGGTTTTGCCCGCAGATAGTCGGTTGGGTCGCGCTGCGTCAACGTCGGCAGCCTCATGTTGACGACGGCTCCCGGCCGGCGGTCCGTCTGCCTAAGTCGAAGGCCCAAGCCATAGCCAAAAGAGAAAAGCAGGACGTCCAACGCGTCTGCTCGGGACGGCCGCTTCAACCGGAGAGAGTGAGTCTCGTCGTCGCTGGTCTTGCGACACTCGCTGAGGATCACGTGGTCTTCACGGTCCTAGGGCCATATCTATTAGGCCCCGCGCCTGTGTGATTAGATGGGAATAAGGTTAGGGAAATATAGGGCCAATAGGACAAATAATGCGTGTGCATTTGCTTAGCGATTGCAGCGTTTTGGATCTAGGCTCATTATTACGCAGTCAGTATTACGTAGGTCTGTGACCTACCCCGAGAGACTTAAGGAAAATCCCGCGGGACGCGAGCCGATGCTCGTGTCCTCGCGATCCTAAACTCACGGACGGGTACGGCTGGCCGATGCCAACCGTCGCTTTCACCCAGCAAAAGCTCCACAAGAGAGAGAGTTTTTCCAGAGTGATCAAACCGATATTTGATCACCCTGTACGCCTTTCAGTGTACATGCACTCACACACGCGCCGCACTAACGTACTTACACCCAAGGGGCTCCCCGCTGAAGCTCCCCCCGCACCTACTCTACCTCGCGAGCAATGTCCACGTGCTCGCCCGCAAACCCTCGCTAGATGTGCTGGACCTCGTCCCGCTGCACTCCTCGGATCGCACTCACGGAAATCTTGGAGGGTATTTTTCCGTACGGAAAATCACACGAATAGTCGGACTCGATCCGACACGCTTCGCGGTCATGATCTCTCTCTCGAACCTTTCCTACGCGTCCGTCGATCACGCGCCAATTTCGGTGCTTTTGCAAACTATAGCTGTAGTGGAGAACTTTTCTCACTTGGAGCTAGTGCGCGCAATTACGGCTCTCGTAGACGCCCGATATTTAATATGGTAAACTATCACGCGTCACAACTAAAGTACAAATGGTTACATATTTAAGTTGCTTCCTTCATAGGAAATAATTTATAAGTATTTTATTTTTATTTATTATTTAAGAATTTTATTTATTTGTAAATATTTAAATGTATGTGTATTAAAAATAAATATAGAAACAATAATTTATTTTGAAGGAAGCTCAGTGCTAATGCATTGACAGCGGACTTTTAGTGGCAGCTCTGCACGATTTTGAAATGCGTTTCGTAGGAATAGTATGTGTCAAAACATTCTGAAAAAAATCAGGATTGCTTATCTAACATTTGTTTTTACTATGTATGATAATAATATTTTTTTCGTCTGGTCAAAAAATAAAAAAAAAAACGTCAGGCATGAGGATATATATCATGGACTGTAGTACATCCACGGTCTACTACTTCTATAAAAACTTCTTTTAATAGACCACTAACTCTTTTAGAGAACTTTAATAATTCTTCTATTATTATTCATAGGTTAACATGGTATACATGGGTTTTTTTGGGTCGCTGATTCCGAATCCGAGGTTGGTTAAGCTTCATGACGTCAGGTCACCTGAAGGTCAAACCGAGAGAAAGTATCGTAAAAAATTTAAAAAAATTTACGTTTATGTTTCTAAGGTTGCTCATTTCAAATCCGTTATTTATGTTCTTGAAAAACATGTTCAGGCCACTTCAAGGCATTTTTTAGGTTAAATTGAGAAAAAGTGGCTAAAATATAAGAAAAAATGCTTACATGGGTTTTTTGGATCATTGAGTTCGAATGTGGGGTTTACCGGCCTCTATCATATGGGATTCAAGGACATTTGAAGATCAAACTGAAAAAGAGTGGTGTAAAAAATTTGAATAACTATGTATATGTTCTTGGGATCACTGAGTTCTATTTTGTCGTTACTCAATCTCAAAGTTTTTCTAAGGCCATATTCTGAGCTAATTTAAACAAGAATATTGAAAACCAAGAAACTGAAAAACTGTAGATATGGATTTATTTTATCAATGAGTATAAACGTATATTAAGCCATCTGCTATCAACCTACTTTATGTGACAGATTTGTATCCCTCTGTAAACACCAGCAATAGTCTGCTAACATATTATTTCCCCAAACACCTTGAAATCTTTTCTCAAACTCATTCAGGTCCTGATGCATCCTTTCACCTTGTTCTTCACTAAACGCCTCAAGATTTTCTGGAAAAAATCAAAGTGAGAATCAAGAAAGTGAAGCTTGAGATTCATTAGACATCCTACTTCTTTGAAATTATTCACCTTTTCCGCAACAACATTTTTATATTCGGGGATTTTATTATTACCTAAAAATTTCTTCGTGACCTCCCTAAAACTTCGCCAAGCTGCTTTCTCTTTGTCACTGATTCGACTCTCAAATTCGTCATTTTTTAAAATTTCTCTTATCTCTGGCCCAGTTTCATTCCGGTTCATTGCCTTAACGAATTGCTTTACTATGTAGTTTAAATGTTATGGAGGTTAATATGTAATGGAGCTCTAGTTTAATATGTAATGGAGGTAGGAGAACTTTATCCCTTGATATCAGACTCAGACCTGTAATATTTTTTTCGCCAGGAATTAATTTTTTTTCTCAACGGTCAATTTTTTCTTAATGTTCATCTCTAGCTCGACTATTCCATTCACAAATAAAGCAAGGATATTTTGTGAATCCTGATTGTTGTCCAAGCAAAATTGTGAATATCTTAAGGTCTCCACAAATTTGCCACTTATGAGTCTCATACTTCAGTTTTTGCAACAATAATGCTAAGTCATGATATTCATCATCTAGTATAATGGCATGGGTAAGTTGTAAAGAAGCTTAGACATTTCCGTTATGAAGCAAGATTGCTTTTAAGCTTCTTTTCGAAGAATCTATAAAAAGACGCCAATCACTAGCTGTATATTCTATTTTATATTCTTTGATTAGACCTTCGATATTATTGCAGTAAACTAAATTAGACAATTTGGAGAAAAATTTTCTAAAGGACTGTTCTCTTGAACGATAGTGTGTTACAAGTGTTTCTGGAGCTGAAAAGTTTTTCTCTTTCAGTCTTGATGCTAAGAGTTCAGATTGATCTTTTGAAAGTCCTAAGTTTCGGCATAAGTCATTTAGTTAATCTTGGTTCATCTTCTCTTGATTCAGTTCATTATTCTCAACGTTTAATTCTTCTTCGCTGAAAGTATCATTTTCTTCAACTTGTATAGTATTCAAAGTTTTATCTGCATCGACGATGATACTGTCTGCGGACACTTCATCAATGGAAGCCTCAACATCTACATCCATATTATCATTGTCATTAGTCTGGGCGTCAATATATACAGGAAAAGTTACAGATGTAACGCACACATAGGAAATCGAGTGTCTATTAACACGGTTGTAGCCTTTCACGTTGGTCAAGCAAAAGTAACAGTCAGAAGTATGATTTGTTGGTTTTCTCCATATCATTGGCCTAGAGCATATCTGCTTTCTTGATTTATTAAGGAAATTGCGACATCTAAAACTTATAGATTTAGAAGACCAAATATTGCCTAATCTATTGGTATTGATGTCGAAGCACTCGTTATATCTTTTTTTAATTAAATCTGAAAATACGAGCTTCTTAACCTGGGGAATATATTCCCCACAAACGACACAGTAATTGTTCACGATTTTCATACAGGATGAAGATTGACTTGTAACATTTGACTCTACAAGGCTAAGTTCCCCACCGATATAGAGCTACGGTCGCTTGATGACGACGCCTGCGGGACCGCTTACCCACCCAGATCAGCCGCCGGTTCGGGAATCCGAGTCCCGAAACATTTGTAGGTGTGGTTGCCATGACGGCATAAACGCCGTAACCCAGGGACTTAGCCGAATAGCGAGACAACTCCGTTGCCTACCTTCACCACGGGGAGGTGCCCTGGGTGTAACCACACATACTATTTGCTATTGAACTGTGTTACAGGTTACAAAATTCAGGCTACAGGTGCAAAATTTATAAATTCTTGTATGTTAAAGCCTACATCATATCTTGAAACAAAAAAGATTGAGCTCCAAGCAATAGAAACAATAACAGCAAGCATTTTTTTTCAAAATTTTTTAATTTGACCTCATACAACCACGAAATGAGTTTGAAATTACTTCTAGGGTATCCTTCAATATCCAAATACCAACTCCCCAAAAACATAAAACTGTTTATAATAAATTTTTACCTTTAAATGATCGTGAATCCTATATGCTAACCTCAGATTCTGAATCAGCAACACAAAAAATCAGTGTAAGCATTTTTTCACTTTTTAGCTGCTTTTTCTCATTTTGACCTCAAAATAACCTTGGAATGACTTTAATATGTTCTTCAAGGGTAAAAATAACAAAGGATTTGACATCAACGACCTCAGAAACATAAATGTAAATTGTTTCAAAGCTTTTATAACATTTTCTCTCAGTTTGATTTTAAAATGACCATGAACTTGACGTGATGAAGCTTAAGCAACCTTGGATTTGAAATCACCGACCTCAGAAACATAAACGTAAATTTTTTTAAATTTTTTACGATACTTTCTCTCGGTTTGACCTTCAGGTGACCTTGAATCTGACGTCATGAAGCTTAACCAACCTCGGATTCGGAATCAGCGACCCAAAAAAACCTATGTATACCATGGCCAATTCTGGTGACTATTCTTAGATCAAATGTTGACCTGTGATTATCAATAATTTATTATCAAGAAGTATTTTTAACATGTAGTAAATACATGATTACAGGTTCTAAAAAAGGTTATACAAGTTATAAAATAGTTGAATAGGCAAATTTATAATTTCAATTTGTTGATTACGATAAAAATATTATTACAGATTTGAAACATACAGCCTGATGACTGACGTTTTTTTTTGTTTTTTTAATCAGAAAAAAATATCATTATCATGCATAGTCAAAAACAGTGTTAGATAAGCAGTCCTGATTTTTTACAGAATTTTTTACCTCGTACTTTTCCTAGGAAACGCATTTCAAAATCGTGCAGAGCTGCCACAACAAAATTTTCAGAAAATAAATTGCATTTGAGTTAGCACCTTTTTTAATCAGCTCGCGAGAAAGCCCCTTCTCCAATAGGCTTGCGAAATAGTCGTTCTTCCGGCGAAATAGTCGTTCGCGGCTTCCGAATTAACCTCACTGGCAAACTCTCTAATCTCTGGTATTTATTATTTAAAAATGAAAATCATTTTTCAAAATTTGACCAACGTACTGCCCCCGGCAAGTGTGTAAGGAAACTGTAAAAAAATGTTCAGCCAATTACATTTACAAATTCCTTCAGGATATTGTTTTAACATTTTTCAAATAATTTCGTAAAGTTATTGAAGAACGAAAAATTTTCCCTATTAACGGGATGTGAAACCCTCCCAGAGGGGGAAATACCGGTATGACATTTTGTTTATTATTTAAAAATAAGTAATAACATATTGCACTCCGAAATTGAGCAAGGAAACTGCAAATAAAATTACAGCCAATTTTACTTAAGGGCAATACGTTGGCCGAATTTCGACAAATGGTTTTCATTTTTAAATAATAAACAAAAATGTTCATGTCGGTAATACAGATTCCTATCGAAGAGTTTCACATCCTCTTAATTTGACGGACAGACTGACAGTGCATAGCACCTGCGTATCCGCACTTCTCCATACAACGGCGAGCGACGGCGAATTTACTTGAACGATCGGCTCAGAGTATAAAACGGTAGTATAAGCGGTCCTTCAGCTCGAACAATCATTCTCTCACCTGTTCGCAACAAACATTGTGCTTACACGTAAAGTGATTATATATGATGTTCCCATTTTTATTAGCTCACTTCCCATTTTTATGTGTTTATTAAATTTATTTAACATTTTATTATTTTTCCCATTTTACTGTGTTCATTTTATTGAGATAAATAAATTAAAACAGAAAAAAAATTCCGCGGCCGGGAATCGGACCGGAGATTCCCGGACAATAGGCGGAGACCTAACCGGGTGAGCCACAAAGGGCCCGATAAGCCCTTGCATAAAATTGCCTTAAGTGAAAGCAACATACCGATATACAATTTACTACCTTATCGACTAGTTCTGTACGTTGTCGATATTTCTCTTTATCTCTTTTTTTCTCTCTCTCTCTCTCTATATATATATACGTTTATCTTTTCTTAGTAGTTTAAGGCAGATTATAGTAAGAATATAGACAGTTATTAGAAATTTCTCAGCCAGTTATGGCCACTTTCTGGGAATTTGCTGGTCAGTTTCTGGCGAGTTTCAGGGATTTTTCTGGCCAGTTTCTGGGCAATTTCTAGCCAGCTTCTAGGCATTTTCTGCCCAGTTTCAGGGAATTTTCTGATTTTCTAGGTATTTTTTGGGCATTTTCTGGACATTTTCTAGGTATTTTTTGGGCATTTTCTGGACATTTTCTAGGCAATTTACAACCAGTTTCTGGACTTATTTTTCTGGGATTATTTAAAAATTATTTTTTGAAAAAAAGCGTCTTATCTGCTCCACGATTACTTGAGAAAAAGGCTTGAATTGACTTGAAATTTTCGGAAAAGGTAGATTTTTTGTATATCTCGGATAAGTTCGTTGAACAGCTTATGAAACCTAGTAGGTATCAGAATATTATCGACCTTTGGGAGCGATAGTATTTATCTTTGGGAGCGATAGGATCGACCTTTGGGGGCGATAAGATCGACCTTTGGGGGCGATAGTATCGACGTTTGGGATCTTTCTATACACGGACACGGACAGTCTTGTGTAAGAAGTGACCAACGTCGATATGTATGCGTTGGTCTCAGAAGCAAAATGTACAGCGTCCGAGTCCAAAATCAAGGGCTGTTTAAAAAGGCCAAAGGTGTGAAGAGCTCCATCGTGAAGGCAGCGATCACCTTCGAGATTATATTCGTTGTTGGCACGAAAACAAGATTGTTACGCGTGAACAACGCAACATTCGATCTCGGCGCAATCAACTCTTCACCGAGAACGAGAAGCCCTCAGCGTTCACGAGAAGCGCCATCTGCTGGAGGGGCAGATGGACACACATTCCTTCATCTTCCATATCATCACCAGCCAAAACATTGCGTGGTGAGGTAAATACCATGCTCGTGGATTATCGATTTCGGATTCGGGAATTCGCTCCATATGTCCGAGTTTCTCGTAAATGTCCATAAACTGTTGATATTCAGCTGCAAGTCTAGAATCGCGAGTGAAACTCCGATGCATGTGAGCAAGCGAGCTCGTGGCCATGCGTAGTGTTTCGCGGCTTGCTAATGGCGGATCAGATCTTGAGGGTAACCGCACATCAAATCGCCCTGAGGCATCGCGTGAGTGTGTTTCTCGAAATAATTTTTTGCACGCATCTTCTTGCGGATTAAGCGTTTTAATTACGGGGGTAGCTCTTCGAGATTCCAAAAGCACTGTAAAGACTCATCCAAGTTACAATCTGTTGAGCAATGTAGTGCTTGGAGAGTGGCTTCAGGTCTCGTCGCCGCCCGCCGTAAATTGCTTATTTTTACAGGACCCGAGACTATCCAGCCGAGAGCAGTATTCTGCGCGGTCAAAGATAAAGGGAATTGGCGTACGCCGGAGCGTACTAGCTGGTCGTAAATATCTGCGCCTAAAATCACGTCTATCGAATCTGGCACGTAAAAATGCGGGTCCGCGAGGGTTATGTTGGTGTACATTTCTAATGATAAATTCATCGAGTCTCTAGAGGACAACCGTGATGTAAGCTTAGGGAGAATCAATGCATCCGTTCGAAATTGAAGGATGGATCCACTAGGGATTGCAACTTCAGTGGCATGGCTGAACGGGCCGTACTATCGGCACTGCATCCCAGGCCCGACAACGGGATGATCGCATCAGTGACAACGGACGCCTCCGACCCCCCTATTGAAAATAACTACGTAATTTTGTCACGTAATTTTGCTACGTAACAAATTACGTTGCATGTTACGTAACCAAGCGTTCGAATTGGTTACGTAATTTTGTTACGTAGTCATCATTAATTATCATGATTATATTTACGTGTAATTTGAAAAAATTAGTTTATAGC
>JAXIUT010050265.1:0-11029 GCA_035586675.1 Eurytoma californica | reverse complement strand
CGGACTTTCCGCAGTAAACGGCGCTCGCCTCTTCCAATTTTTCCGAAGATCGCCGAAATGAATTTATAACCCGCGGTGAACTTTTTTAATTTCGATCGGTATAATCGCAGCCGTACTTCAAGTTACAGACAGTAGATTTTTTTTCATTTCCGCGCAGAGGTTTGTTTGAGTTTTATAAGGACATTATTGCCTTGAATGTCATTAAAATCCAATGGATATTCGAATCAATCGTCATTTATTGGGGATGAAAAGCAATTGAGGTTGTGAAACTTTTATGAGCGAGTTTTGAAGACAAAGAGTGTAATTTGAAATTTATAGCTGACTACTATTTATTACGGACTTTTTATTTGAGCTCTCATTGTTCTGTAAAAAAGTTTCAACTTATTAGTTCTAAAATATTTTTTATTTTTATTATGTTTAAAATTTTTAAAAAATTGTATTTTACTAGTTTTAGAAAAAAAAAAAAAAAAAAAAAAAAAAATGCATCCTAACGAAGTTTTCCAAAAACGTCCTCGGCTTCGCGAAATATTTTCTTTTTAATTGGAAACAATTGAATTTTTCGAAAATAAAATTTCCAGTTATGTCAGGTCGTCACGTACAATTTCCTCGACAATCGCCTTTAATCCAATTCAAAACAAAAAGCTTTAACCAGAAACTTCGGAAATTTGCAAAACAGCCTCATAAAGAAGTAATTCCCGCAATCCAAGCCCCTAAGACTCGATTTCACAGAATCACCACTGTCTCCTTGTCTCCTCTCCCTCGAGCTTTGATCGCCTCTAAAATCAAATTACGAAAATTAGCCGACTCAACATTTTTCAGCGTGTCACTCGTGCACCTTTAATCGCGACAGGTGAATAGTCCTTTCGCGCCGCCACCAAGTAAAGATTCGAAGTCGGCTGATTTACCGCGGCGGGAATTTCGCAGCGGGTTCCGATGATTTTTCGGCGGGGCTGCAAAAGTTTTCTATTATTTCGAAGTCGGCCGACGCCTCGTATTTCAGGGGAGCTCCGCGCGCCGATGTATAAGGGGTAGAACTTCACTGTCGAACTTTATAAATCAACGCCGGATCCCGAAGAATGAGCTTACCTTTGAGCGAAACTTCTACGGACTCGCGCTAACAAAAGTTCGGCGGAATACAATATTCCAGCGGAATATTTATTTCTTTATTTGCTTCGGATTCCCAGGGGAATCAAGAAATGAGACGCGTCTGGCTGCTTCTGCTTCTACTCTTAAAAAAAATGAAGTGAAAACTCTCTAAATTTCGTCCACTGAAAATTTCACTAATTTTCTCGTGATAAGTGCGACACTGGTATGAAATTAATTAAATTTTCACTGAAAGTAGACGTTAATTCTAAATTTCTTTTCACAATAAAATAAAGATAGTTGATTATAACATTGAGCAGTCATATTTAATTTCGTGTTAAATATTTCAAATTTTTCGTTCTCGATTCTGAATATGTGATCCTTTTTAAATAAAAAAGTATGTTTCTGATATTTTAATAGTTTTGCCTACATAATGTGTATCATAAAACCTTGTAGTTGCCCCCAGACTGGGGTCTTGGGATTTGGCAAAAAGCCTTCGTTAATGTATTCCTAATTTTGCCACCAGGTGAACCCTGGAGCATGGAACTCAGAAACGGATAAGCTGTTTCAGTATGATACATGAGCTGCCGGAAAATCTGGCTAGTTAAGCTTTTGAAGAAAGCCATTGTTTCTCCATTATTTACTTATCAGTTGACTGATTATAAAAAAATCGTGTATTGTAATTAAATGTCACCAGAAATTATTTTTAGTCGATACCATACACTCTAATTTTTAGTATCAATCATTGAGGTACTGTTAATATACACGGTGTTCAAAAAATGTTTCCGGAAATTTACAGGACGGATAAAGGGGCCAATTGTAAGGCTTTTTCCGTTTTGGCAATTTGCGATATGGTGGATAATTATCGAGTTATTGTCAATTTAATATTAGGATAGCTGACCAATCAGCGCTCACTGTTCGGATAGGTCCCGCCCACCGGCGCCTTGACTGAGCACTGACTGGTCAGTTATCCTAATTTTCAATTGACAATAACTCGATAATTATCCATCATATCGGAAAATGCCAACCGGAAAAAAGTCTTAGAATTTGCCCCTTTATTCGTTCTGAAAATTTCCGGAATCATTTTTTGAACACCGTGTATAATAGTTTTCTACAATGTATATGGTCCTAGTACCCCATTTCAATTTTTATACTTTTATCAGAGATTTGGACAAAATCTTTTCTATCATCGTTCTTAAAAAATCTGAGGATGAAAACAGGGTTTCCTAAAAAGAGTTGACCTTCAAATAATCTTGAAAAATGAAGGTCAATATTACATTTAACTTGACTATTGATTATTAAATGATTCGCGTTAAATTTGAATAAAGGAACATTTAAGACTACCGAGTAAAAAACAAAGAAAATCTCAAAGTAGTTCATGGTGCAGCTGAAATATTCAAAAGGTATAGGCACTACAACATTTCGGAAGCTTAAGAAATTATCATATCGAGCACTCCGTCAAACTCCGCCTCATCACTCTCGAACTCGGCAAACACGTCGGCTCTCCGCTGCCCGCTTTTTTCTCCCCCCCCCCCCCACCCCTCCCCTCCGCAGGAGTGTTATACAAGCTCGGGCGGCGGCGTACACACATCCATCCTCGAACAAACACAAACGCATAAATTAGAAGACACACATTCGTGGGCGCGCACGTGTGTTTACGAAGATCGCGAGAAGAAGGAGGAGGAGGCGAATGCAAACGAAGCCCCCCGGTGTAGCCATGGCGACCGCTGGAGGCAAGCGCCGCCGTTGTAATTCAAAGCTCCGCGAAGGCTTACTTAGAAGTTTCCATAAAAAAGGAGAACGAGGGGGCGTGTGCGCGATTTGTTTTCCGCGGTGAATGAGAGGACGGACCTTACCTCGATCGGCCGTAGCTACGGGATGACTGAATTTCGGAGGAAGGTGTACGCGTCGGTACCAACGAAGTGCGTATCCCAGTTGCAAATGTTACGAGAGCCCAGGTGGACTAGTCTGTTTATTTGGCGGAATAGGAACGTGAGAATCGTGGGGTTAACCAATAACAGATTCTGCGTTGTTTAGGATTCGAAGGAGCATTTCTAGCTTGAGATATTAGAATTCACTTTGGTCTCGAATGGTTTTATTTCAGCTGGATATTCTACACTTAGTATGTTCGCATGGGATTGTTATAATATGATGTTTGAAATTTGGGTGAGTTGATTTTTAAGGATCATAGCAGGTTCAATCTTTTGTGATTCTGATTATTCTGATCTGATATTTTTTCCAATTCTTAAGATTCAATCCCTACGCGTTTCTTAGAAATTGTGGAATATTTCTTTGTGATAATTTTTGATTATCTAGTTCTATGCATATTACAACGTGTTTTTATTTTTGTTTTGTATAAATAAAATTTTAAGTTGAGCGAAGGGAATATTCAATTTACAGTATTTTTTAGTTCATTTAAAGCATAATAGTTTGTTACTGTGAAATAGTTTTGTGACTAATAGCTTAGTCATTTTTTCGTCAAAAAAGCAAACTATTTGTAAGAATAATAGAAGCAGAGTTGTTATCACGGATGAATTTATCACTGCATACATAGTTACAATTTTCATCGCTTGAGAAGTGATAATGTCAGCCCAACTGAGGAGACTAAATGGGTCGTGATAGGATAAGTGGACTTCGTTAGAATGAAGCTGTACGTAGTCGGGGAAACGGAACGTAATGGCTTCGGAGACCTTATAAATAATAAATAATTCCATGTCTCATTATTTTAGTTGTCGCTTATCCCATCATATTTAAATAATACGCAATTAGTTATTTCCATAAACAATGAAAAGACATAGGTATTTTTTTATACTTTTGTAGAAACTGATCGATGAAACACAATTCACTGCTTTATTTATTTATTTATAGGTGATCACACAATTCATGAATTACACATTCTCTTAAATAAAAAAATCCATTGTCAATGATATCTAAATTTCAATGTTCGAAACGGAAATTAAATTCTAGCTATTGCAACCTTTTACTGTTATATGTACGTACGTTTTATGAATCTATGAAAGCAGCAGGGCAACCGTTGTTTTTTTATTCAACACCACAGATCATAACCATAAGACTGTTACAGCTCTCTTGATTCATCATCCTCGAAATAAATATTACCTATTATCCCTCAAACTAAATATCACCTATCATCCTTTAAAAATGGATCCTTGCATGAAAAATTGTTACGAATTTCATTAGATACGTCAGATACAGAATTGAAAAATAATCGACACTTATTTTTACATTTTTCAATTTAATGACTATTAGCAGAGATGTCGTGTTTCAAAATTCGTGTGACTACGACGCGATCGTACACTGATCACATATACTGCACCGTGCTGATATCACATTTACAGTTATTTTCAATCAGCCATATCTTTGTTAATAAACCTCAAAATGAAAAAAAATCTTCGAACAGACTTACTCTCTAAATCTCATTCAGTGAAAATTCACTAATTTTCAGTGAATCTGAACTGAAAATTAGTAAAATTTCACTGAATGAGATTTAGAGAGTTACAATGGAATTTTGTATGCAAAGACCCAATTCAACCCTTCAAAATTCCTCCATAAGAAACTCAAAGCTGGCAGCCCATTAATCGATGCTGGCTGCAAAGGACTTCTATTTCGCGCAAGGACGATCGCTCGCTATCGCACTCCGGAACCGACGGCGACTCGCCCGTAAATCATCGTTGGTGGGAACTGGTCCTTCCCCCCGGAATCCCGCGTGTCGCCAGTACACCCCGGGGTAATACGTTCCTCACGTACGGTGGCGATATTTTTTTTAGCCGCTGGCTTCCGGAGGCTTTGTGAGACACTGATACGCGATTAGCTGGCAGAGTGACTCCTTTCGGACGGATTTGCACCGGAGGTGGTCGACTCGAGATTTTTTCGTTTAGCCGTAAACATGCTTCTTCTTTGGTGTTCAAGTTTTGGTGAGTCGATGGGAATCTTTGGATACGTTTTGGCATGAATCTTTATGACGAATAACACTGAAAGGGTGGAATTGGGAATTTCATTCGGGTCATTTTTAAATACACCGAGAGGATGTTCTTGTAAGCTTTACCTTGAAAATCAGCGTTAAAAATTCAATGAAGGTATTTGCTCTCAGTTCGACTGCACACGATGAAAATAAAAATTTAGTTCGAAATTGTGTTTTATATTGAATAATTAGTTTAATATTACTTCTAATTTGTAAGTGTTACATCAGAAATGTTAACATTACTCGAAATTGAATATCAAATATTTTAATTTTCAAAATTAAATTTTTTCAAAAGGCTGAATTTTTTTAAAAAGACTTTGAACGTAAAAAAACTGAATAGTAAGAATATACTGGTTGGTTTGTATTCTTTTATAAAGCGCTGAAAGCGATTTGAATATTCTCCCTTTGCTTTTTTAAAATATTGACTTCCCTTGAGTGTTTATCTTCTATTGAATTTTTTTGCGCTACATATCAGTTTTTAACTTTATTTATTTATTTATTTATACCATGTTTAGATGTTTTACAATTTTTTAACATTTAGTTTTTAATTTATTCTTAATATATACATTTTAAGTGTAAACACAAATTTGTCAGTTTAGTATATTAAATAAATAAATATTCAAAACGAAGAAATATACAATTTTCACGAACTGATCAATGTAATTCTAAAAAATATCTTTAAATTACTGTTTAAAAGAGAAAAATTACTGCATTTCAAAATGTTTGTGTTAAATGCAATTTCGTAGTAAAGGATTTGATTCCTTTAATCAAAGTTGGGCAATAACGCTCGAGCAGTACTGCTATATTCGTAAGTTGTAATCGAATATTTTTTACAACTGCTCGAGTTATGAGTTTCAAATTGCGCGATCGATGCGCCGTGTAACCAACCCATGAAGTTTCCCATACTTTGAGTTCAAGCAGCAACTTTTACGTGCTCGTATTTATCGTGAAATAAAGTAACTTTTACGTGCTCGTATTTATCGTGAAATAAAGTAACGTATTTTACGATTTTTTGGATATCTACAAAATACCGGTTTTACTTTTTTTTCCATAAATTGTACTTTTGCTATTTGAATATCTAATATTTGTAATTATTTGTGGTCTTGTTGTTGTTGGTAGTATTTTTATGGTTATGATTAGAAGAGGCATTTTTCTTTTAATTTTTTTTATTATTACTGTTTACTTGACCTTGTTTACCTGCAAAGAGAATCTCCTCGCGTAGTGTGCCAGTGTGCGTAGTGTTAGAAAATAATTTTTCCGCGATTCTCTCTAGCGTTATTTGCGCTTGATGAAACTCGTAATAAACGGACTTTTTTCTTGTGCCAAGCATTCAGTGGAGGTAGTGATAACCTGATAGCGAATCCCGCAGACTCAGCGTCTGCTGGAAATGAGGGGAAGCTTCACGCGCCCGATGTCATGACATATAGCACCGATTTGCATGATCGGGTATTGCTGAAAAATCCTTCATCTCGATTGGAGAATTCGATCCTCGAATAACTATTTTCAGAAACGGTCTTTGTTGTTTACGTATCAGTGTTACGGATTTACATTTTTGCAAAATGATATGCGTAGGTACTTCATAAAAATGTTGTTATTCTAAAATTACATACTTTTATTTTTATGGGTCTTTAGAGTAGAATGGATAACATTCAAGTAAAAAATTTATAAATTCTCTATTTTATGTGGTCGCCAACCACATCCCTGTTCTGTTTTATTAAGCGGTTGCTATATTCAAAGTACACCGGGAAGAGTCATTTATTCTCTGGAATGCGCAGGACTCATAATGAATCTCTGCAGTAAATATAGACTGCCAGACTAGTTCATGCTTGCGCGTTTAATTGACTTTTTCATTGCTTCAAATTGCAAATTCTTTATTAAATTTCTGTTTATTTGATTTTTTGGCACATGCAAACGTTATTAAATTTTCTTTTGTACAGGCATCATTCCAGCTTCATTAATAAGAAAAATAATTATTTTGTTCGTTTTTAACTTTTTCTGCACAGACCTCGCACTTTCATACGCTAACACATAACACTCACTGTTCGCACATAACGTTTGGGTCCCTTATACGTATAGTATGACATTCATTGCTCCCATATAACTTTTTGAACTCTCTCATATAATAACATGCTGTTCCTCATACATAGTATACGGCCAATGTTCGGGCCCTCATACATAGTATACGGCCTTTGTATATAACTTTCGGGTTCTCGCACAAAACATTTGTCGCTGGCATATTATTGCATTCATGGCTCGCACGTATCTTTCTGACCCAAGCACATAACATTGCTCGCTCATATCTTTCGGACCCCCGCACATAATAGTAGTATGTAGGCCCTCATACATAATGTTTGAGTCCTCATACATAATGTTTGAGTCCTTATATATAATGTTTGGGCTCTCATACATAATGTTTGAGTCCTTATATATAATGTTTCGGCCCTCATACATATTTGGGCCCTCATACATAACGTTTGGGCCCTCATATATAACGTGTGGATCCTCATACACACTGTGAGTCTTCATACATAATGTTTGAGTCTCATACATAAATGTTTGGGCCCTCATAAATAATGTTTAGGACTACATGCATAATATTTGGGTCCTCATGCTTAATGTTGGGGCTCTTATACATAATGTTTGGGCTCTCATACATGATGTTTGGGAATACATACACAATATTTGGGCCCTCATACATAATGTTTGAGTCCTCATACATAATGTTTGGGCTCTCATACATAATGTTTGGGACTACATACATAAGTTTTAGGCCCTCATGCATGTTTCGGCCCTCATGCATGTTTCGGCCCTCATACATATTTGGGCCCTCATAAATAATGTTTGGGCCCTCATATATAACGTGTGGATCCCCATACACACTGTGAGTCTTCATACATAATGTTTGAGTCTCACACATAATGTTTGGGCCCTCATAAATAATGTTTGGGACTACATGCATAATATTTGGGTCCTCATACATAATGTTTGAGTCCTCATACATAATGTTCGGTCTCTCATACATAATGTTCGGTCTCTCATACATAATGTTTGGGACTACATACATAATGTTTGGGCCCTCATACATATTTGGATCCTCATACATATTTGGGCCCTCATACATAATGTTGGGGCTCTCGTACACAATGTTTGGGCCCTCATCACACTGTTTGGGTCCTCCTACATAATAATGCTTGCTGTTCTCTTTCATAATGTTTGGACCCTCATACATAATATTGGGGCTTTCGTACATAACTTTTCGATTCTGGCATATAACGCTCGGATCCTCGCGATTAGCAGTTTCCTAACTGTAAAGCATTTTAATGTAATCATTTTTTGCAGCAAATATCATTGACTCGCTGTGATCATAAATTCTATTTTCTCAATAATATTTTATACCTATTTAAACAAATCTATCCTCAGCGTTAATCCTTCACTCCTTAATACATTAAACAGTAAACACCTACCTGTTACCGCATCGAAGTAAATTTCGAACGCACTAAACGAGTTTTTAACGTTTCGGTCACGAGCGGACGGGTAGACCGCATAAGCTTCGACACTCCGTACGCCAGCTTTTCTAGCGACGTGTCGCAGGTACGTCCGCACTCGCAATAATAAAGTGCCTACCGGTCGGTGGGTCATCGCGTGCATACATAAGTAATCGCGGGCGCCGGCGAGACTTCGAGCTTTTCCAACCGCCCGGGGAGCTTCGGAAAGGCGAGCGTCTCAGCGGGGTCTCGAGATAAAAGCTCCCATTTTCCTGAGAATTCGTTGGCCTTCCGCTTTCTTCTGTCACCTCAGCAGACCGACATTACGCCCCTCTTTTCGAAGATTTTTCCGAGCGATTTCCAGATAAAGCAGCCTCAAAGTTTTGTTGCTCTCTTTACTTTTGCATGAAATCCTGAAACTCGTTTTTTTTTTTACTTTCGATTTTTCTTGTTTTTGCGGAGAGAAGAGAACGCGATGTTCGAGAGGTACGAGCGATATTTCTATTGCTGGCTCTTTGCGGAGGGGCTGCAGCAGCGCGAAAGGACGAAACGGTGAAATACGGCTAGCTTGCCGGCGTTTGGAGACGGCTTTATTACCTGCATTTTCGAAGCACGACTTTTTTACACGCCCTTCAGAAATACGACCCACTCGCATGCTCCCACGCCGGCGAGACGTTCCTGCTCGAGTCCGAAAAATGTGAAAATCGTAAAATTGATGAGTGCGAACAAGTTTTAAAGTGCTTCTACCATTGTTGCAGTTGTACAAGTTGTAGCTGTTATCATAAATTTTTATTTCTATAACATTTTTACACGGAATATTAAATATTTTTCAGTTATCATGGAATATATTGGCCTAGAGCATACAAAACGTTTAAATATAGCATATTTACCGAACCCGCAAAAATATGACCAGCAGCATGCGGTGAAATTATATATTTTCTTTATCATGTGACGTCTACGCAGAGGCGCTATTCTTGACAGCTATATGTGTGCTCATCATATCTAGGTTAACACATAACGAATTGAAAACAAAAATACTTGTAGAGTATTTATATGCTATTCTATTGTATCTGAAGGATCTACTCGAATATTTTTAGACAAGTAGATAATTATTATGATTATTCAGTGTAGTATTATCAGAAAAAATATTTCGGGCAAAAGCTTTTCTGTGCGACAGGGGCCATAGGTCTGTGACCTTAAATTTGACCATGACTTTCACTTTCTATATTTTTGTAGTACTCTATATTCTGCGCAGAAAAATTATTAAATGAAAATTAAAGGTAATCACGTTTAAAAAATAACAGACGACATTGACAATGAAAGTTAAAGTCAGATTAAAGGTCAACTGATCTATGATGATCCTCTCCGAATTAAACAAGTTATGTTTGAAATTTCTTTCTGAAAACGTGCTGAATAAATCTTTTAAAATGAGTCGTCTTGAACATACAATTTATTAGTCGGAGTAATTGAAAAATACCCTTTCAGGATTTTGTAAAGTTCAAATTTGAAAAAAATCCACAAAGCTTCACATTCAAGTAAGGTGAATTCAGTACCTCTCCATTCTACAAAGCTAATCTGCATAAGTAAAAATCTTATTCATCTCAATGGAATCGCTACCTGCTTACGAGCCAGCAAATCTTCACTTTTCTCATCCCGAGGGCGAGGCGACTGCGAAAAAAGGATTATTAAGTAAACGAATCGAGATGCAGTGGTTCAATCAAGCAAACAGCCCGAAGCTACATTCTTTTTTCCTCCTCAACCTGCTCGCGCGTAAAATTCCCGTTCGATTGACGAATAAAGGTAAGGGGTTAAAAAAAGAAAAAAAGCAGCCCGAGCTTTAACTGGGCTTCTTACCTCCTTACTTTAAATAAGAAAGCTTTAGCGAACGAAGCTATAAATATAAGTATAAGTATAATAACGCACATAATTCGGGATTTAAATTTTTTTATTTTCTTTTTCGCACTTTAGGTACGTTTCGTCCCGGATCAGCCTACTGGACTCATCAGTAAGGCGTGTAGGCCGATCCTGCCTTAGACGGAATTTTGAAAAACACGACTTTATGAAAATAATTTTACTTCACCCTTTTTGGAGAGAAAAACATCTTCCTCTGACTTATTGCTGTATTTTTTTAAATCTTTAATGTATTTCAATTATAGGCACCAGGCCACGTCCTTAATTATTGTTCGTATTACATTGTTATTTCTTCTTTTAGTACACATTAGTTTAAAAAATATCACTATAGCTTTTATATTTACTAAATATAACATTTTTTATTAAATGCAAATGAAGTTGTTCTTCATTTAAAACTTTATGTTTCTTTACTTACGTAACATCGGTTAAAATAATGTTTCGCACGAAATAATACTGTTATATATCGCGTTCTACATTCCCTTATATTTCCTTGAAACTTGAATTTGGCGAATAATAACTGCCTTTAGTCAGTTGAGGTCCGGACTTCGTTTTGTAAATATGTTTAACCTCG